>CM029270.1:10806064-10817738 GCA_016920895.1 Vaccinium myrtillus | reverse complement strand
GGAAAGTTACAATTATGGCCAACATTATTTCTGATTGTAGGTTTTTAAGTAGGGATGGGCATGGGGAGGGTAGGGGGTGGATACCACTACCTCCATCCCCGATCCCCGAACCTATATCAATCCCCATCCCCTCCCCGATTCCCAACGGGGATTTTATTTTAACCTCCATCCCCGCCCCGATGCGGGGAACGGGGATCCCCACGGGGAATTGGGGATCCAAAAATTCATGCACTAGTTCATGCCATTACCCATTAAATTCAACCCCCACGGCCAAAACTCCATTCCATCGGTGCAATTTGGTTCCCATTACGCATTAAATTCAATATGTAATATGCATTTGCAACACACAGGAATGGTTTTAACAAGTCTATGTATAAAATGGTTTCATAAAATGGCCAAAATTCAGGAATGTGCCTACTGCCAATGCAACACACAGGAATGATTTGTAAAGTACTGTGATGGTCCTGGTGGAATTACCGTGGAAAAGAAATTTTAAAAAACTTCTAATATAATAAATATATATTATATATATATGTAAACGGGGATGCAGGGAGGGGCGGGGATCGGGGAGGGGATTGGGTAGGGGACGAACAATACCATCCCCGACCCGATCCCCGAAATTTTTTTAAAATAATCCCCTACCCGATCCCCGAAAAAATCCCCAAATCCCCTCCCCGAATAGGTAGGGGACGGGTTGGATAGGGGCGGGTCGGCCGAGATGGCCATCCCTACACAATTTGATAAAACGACATACCAAAACATTATATTCAATTTCTATCTTAGTTATTCAAGTTCCGGTTTAACCACATACCAAAAAGTTAATTCCTTGATTATTTAACTTAGGTACAGACAAAGATGAATATTTGAGAGGATTTGGTTTCAAAATTGGAAAATTTTACCGTCCGTTCATTGGGCGGATAATAAAAGTGTTTTTTGACCGGTAAGAAAGTATTTTTATCGTCCGTCCAATTGATGGACAGTAGAATGACCGTTGAGAATTTAACTCTGTTAATTAAGGGACAGCGTCAGCATGCATGCTGACCCCATTCGAGCCATCCGTGCTCGGCGATCAACGGCTCAGATCAGTTCGGCAATGAACGGTGCAGATTTGTTTGGGTCGGAACAGATCTGAACCATTGATCGCCGAGCATGGACGACCCGGATGGGATTAGCATGCATGGTGTCCGTTAAGGGACAGAACGCCCCGCTTTCGTTAATTAACTATGGAGTTAGATTAGGATTGACTTACGCATCTTAGGGAGGGGGGAAATTTCATAGGCCGACATCGATCCAAATAGTAAGTCATGTTAGTTGTTACAAACTTCATTATCATTGGTGCCTAAGAATGTGGCAAACACACGAGTCCACAAATATCTTCCACTCTTGGAGGCCACGAGTCTTGGTTAATATTTCAACTTTACTTTGATCATATACTAATAGTAATCGATAGTAATCTCTGCCAAAAAATTTCAATGCCGAGGGATACCACGTGGTGACCGTTTGCGTACATCTGGCCGTTTAAAAATGCAACGGGCAGTCCGCTGCATTTTAATCCAGGTTGTCCGCTGCATTTTTGGACGGCCGGATATGCACAAACGGATACTAACGTGTGCCCACTTAGTAGAGGATAATACACTCAAAAATACAAAAATAGTAGGAATTTCAATGCACCTTTCACAAATATCAATACACTTTGATAGATATTTATGCACTTTTTACGGAAATCACTACATTTTCTTTTTCCTATTATTCATAGTCCAATGGGTTTTAAGTTAGCATTTTTCCCAAAAAAATTATCGTAGTTGTGAGGTGGTATTTGTCCGGCTCTCCTTTAGATCTCGGAATCAAATCTGGGTAGAGCAGCATCTTTCTCGACCTAGATCTGCAAGATAGAACACTATCAGCGCCTAGCCGACTGGAGTAAGCAGGTAGGCACTCTGATGTCTCAATCAGTCTCAACTCGAGGAGTGAAAAGTATACAGCTCAAGAGTGAATATTACGACATACCACTTCGGAATTTAAAACTATAATTTATATAGAGTGACTCAACTTAGGCCAAAAGTATGCTTGTTTCTTAGACTGACATCAAGCATACAAATCGAGTGTCATGTGACGGCCACGTTTCTGAACTAAACTACAAATTTACACACACGACTAGGGGATGTTCTGCTAAGGGTGTTTTTAGAATAAATTGGTTTTTCACGATTTTTTATGTGATGTATTGTGAGAGAATACCCTGTCTCGGTTTTTAGAAAAAAACTATTTTTTGTTAGTGGAACACCACCTAAACCTCATCCGACTTGTTCCGCATGGCCCGTCCTTGCTTGGGCTTATACATGAAAGGCCCAAGAGTCCAGCCCTTTGGGCTTCTCATTTGCCAGGCCCAGTTATGCTGCCGGTTCTCCCCCCCTTCAATAGCTATTCTCGATATAGCTACTTCTATTATACAAATGCGATCATAGATAATCATCAACAAATACAACTTGTAATTGTGTATATATATCCTTTTAAGGCAAAACGATGAAACCTAATGTTAGACATTTTTAGATACATACAACTTTAGGAGAGAATTATTACGTAAATAAAAAAACATGTGTTAAATTCTCCAAAAAAACGTGAAGCGGACAAACTTATATAATTTTGAAGATTTCAAAAACAAAACTATTATTATTAATTTTTTGGCCAAAATGATAACCGGTGATATTATAACTCCAACCAAGGAGTACATCAATATGACGACTCGTCCTTTAACAAAGGACCGAGTAACCAAAATGGCAGAGAATCCGTTGAAAGACTAGACCCCGAACCAACTAAGCCTTTCCCAGCAATACCTGTTACTAATGGTGGGTTTGGTTTGGGGATTATTTGGCAATGGCCGCGAGAGTCCTTCTTCAAAATCAATGTGGATGGAGCTTGGCGTAAAGAGGCATTTGAAGGAGGCCTTGGTGTTGTGATTCGAAACTACAGAAGTGAATTCAAGGCAGCTGAAATGGGGCGTATCCTGTGTTGTGCTAGTGTGACGGTTGCAGAAGCTCTAGCACTACGGAGGGGTGTGCTTTGAGGGATCCAATTGGGGTTGCGCAACATGATTTTTGAGAGCGACTGTCAATCAGTGAAAAGAGTGTTGCTGAGATTAGCCAAGAGGTGGGGGTCATCCGAGCTCATTCCATTCGTCCTTCTTGTCCTGATTCTAATGTCAACAGTGTTACTCACTCCAATGACTTGGTTCAAAATTTGACACCATGACATGCTTTAGCCAACAAATGCCTAATTTGACGACAAAAATTACTGGGGCAAACGAGGATTTTTTGAAAGTTCGATGTGAAGGCCGGCATAATTGTCATTATCTAGCTTTGACTTTGATATTGGTTTTAGCCAATGACCTATAGGCCATGTGGCATCCAATCATGTCTTCATTCAAATTGAGATAATCAAGATTTATTTCAGCTTTCGTAGTACATGGAGTATAAATATTTACTTATCAAGAAAAAATTGATATTCATCTATTCAAGGTTGTCAAGTAGGGGCGGAGTCAGAAATGTTGAAATGTTGATGAATGGGGTAAAAAATAATGTTATTAACCTCAAAGGCTTGGCGAAGTGGTATTGCCTTCACAGATTTAGGGGTTTGCTCTCACTTAAGATTTCAGGATCGATTCCTCTTACCAGCAATCTCTTGGAGCCACTGAGGGTTATGCTCGGTCGTTACCTCTAAGGCCCCGAAAGTAGTCGAGGTGCGCGCAAATTGGCCTGGACATCTGGTTATAAAAAAAAAAAAAAAGAATAATATGTTATTGTAATAATCATGGCAATAATTTTTTTTCTCTATATTTAATATTTCAAATATCCATTGATAATATATGGTGTTTTGGAAAGGGAAAAGGCTACAATACACACCCCTTATTTGGGTGTGTATCATATAAACCCCTGTAAAAGCTAAGAATTTTTTTATAAAAGTTACGAGACACACCAAAATGTTACGAATCATATTGTTGAAAAGTTACGAAAAATTAAAAAATGTTACGATTTCTAATGAGGTGGCACAGTTTGGACCATACAATAGGTGCATATGGTACAAACCTTTAATGGGTGTGAGTAGTCATTTCCTTCGGAAAGAGAGATCTGATGTTTTTCATGTTTTTTTTTTTGAACCAAGAAATGTAAGATAATGATTAAATCGAATGATTACAAAGACGACTATAGACAAAATATGAGGAGACCTCACATTTTCATATTTGAAAGTGAAGCACTATAGCCCTATTAGAGTTCGTCCCAAATATTTTTCTTTATCAATACTCGCATATAACATACTCCCTCCGTCCCTTTTTAAGTGTTTAACTTTCCATTTTGGGTTGTCCCTAAATAAGTGTGTGGTTTGAAAAGTTAATGGGTAAAAGTTTATACAATTATTATTTTGCCCTTTTGAAAAGTAAGTGGGTAAAGAGTTAATGGGTAAAAGTGAAGGACAATTTTGGAAAGTAGATGTAAAAATTGATGTGAAAAGTGTAAAGTGGAGGAAAAAGCTGATGTGAAAGGTGTAATGATGATGTTTTTTTAATAAGTTGGATTTACGAAGTAATACATTTAAAAAGGGACGGAGGGAGTATCGTTCATCCGTCAAATCCTCGTACTGTTTGTCCACCACAATATATACATGCACATGTGTACTCTTAGAGGATCAAATTAAAATATATATATTCAAGATTTATCAAGTACAATATTCACATGTACATCGACTCATTTAGGATTAATATAAAAAATCATAAACAAGTTTATTAAATAATTGCAATATTTGTTTTTATAAAAGATCCTACAAATCACTTACTCGTGCATTGGTACGTGATCAACACTTGTTGGTTTTTAAGGACTGACTTTTACCATGCAGTTCAGTTAAACCTACTAAAGGTCGAGCTTATTCTGATGATAGATGTCGTGAATTTTGTAGGTCTCTTTGTGTATATTTTTTTATTTGATAAAATTTCATTCTGCAGAGCCAATAATAATCGTATCTATCTTTTATTCAAAAAGATAATGTCCGATATGACTTTTAATGAAAATTGATTCCAATTAGATTGATATTTTTACTAACTTCGATCGATATGAAAATTACAAGGAAGGAAGAATTGCAATAAAATTGAGAGGTCTATCTAGAGACTAGAGGTGAGGCTCCAAACAAACCTATTTATGAAACTCTTGTTGGAATTTCGGTGTGAATGAAACGGGGCATTCGGAGGGTCTTACGAGGCAACCGAAGGGATCCCACGAAGTAAGAGATGCGCGTGATCATAATCATTGGTTAATGCGTTATTTACTCCCCTCCATGATGAGACATGATGGCAATCAAAATTCTGTATCAGTTTTATTCCAAAATTCAAATGCTACATGAATTCGTGGGAGTTTTGATTTCCAGCATTTGATCCCGTATTCAATGGGGTGGCTCCCCATTGATTCCCGAATTCAATTCGCCAGCTCCTCCTGCAGCTATATAATGGCAGCCTAGCCATTTGGTTTAACATCAGAAAATTCGAGCAATACTATACATTTCAGAAGGTTATTTTTGAGAGAGAGAGGCAGACAAGAGTTTCAGTTCGCCAAGGCTTCCAGCGGCGGTGTTCCGGTGATTGTGGTTCTAGCCGTTTCATCCTGGGACGAAGACGCCGGTGCATCCTACAACACCCACGGTAGGCGGCGAATCTTTGTTAAGGAGAGTGTGGTTGCACACGACTCGGCTCCCGATTACTGTTTGTATCTCTGTGTTTCTATATTCTGTCAATTGTAAATTTCCATTGTATTCTGTTTTATTATATATCGATTGAATTGTTATTTGGAATCTGGATTGCCGCTGTATTTTTTCCAACAACTCTTCCTCCTCCAACACAATCCCTAGAATTTCCCCTTTTGCCACAGTTATATTAATAGTATGTTAGTGATTAGTAAGTTACAGCAACGGACAGATGTATGCTCCTAAACTCGAACCCCTCGAGATCTCTCCTATAGACTTAAAGCCCCATTTACAACCACTTGGACTAGAGCCTTAAAATTAAGCAACGCGCCTATGCGTACGCACGCCCGTGTACGCATCATGCACGGACAGTGCATCTTAACCGTCCAAAATTATTTTGGAAGGTCCGGATGTTAAAACAAATTTTGACCGGTAAGAGTCAAAATTTGTTTAACATCTAACTCTTATTGGTCAAAATTTATTTTGACATCCAGACTGTCCAAAAGTATTATCGACGGTTGAGATGCACTATCCGTACATGTGCGTACACGGACATGCGTGCGAGAAGTAATTTTGTAAATTAAAGTTCCAGAATCAGAAACAATTTCTGGCCTCATGGGATACGTGGAAGACACTTCTTCCGTTTACACATGAAGGAATCAGACTGTCGGAAAGTGTAAAGAGACAGGCCTAATAAGAAACCATTCAAGGGTTTCCAAAAGCGTAAAGGTCACTCATTCATTCATTCAGCCCACCGTCCAAATGCACAGCCTTTGGTCACAGGCAAGTCTAATATATTTTACACCCAGTGATTCGGGCGGATGTCAAGCTTTGAGAGTACTCCTCAAAGTCTGGGGTTTGATTTCCTTTTAGGTGAGTACCTTGGTTTAAGTGCGGGGCCATGACGGTGTTTTGTTGCGCTAGTTCTTCCGGAGATTTGGGTTGCACAGTCGGGTCCAAAAGGCCTGACTTTAGAGTTGCTCCGTCACAAAAAACAAAAAACAAAAAACAAAAAACAAAAAACAAAAAACAAAAAACAAAAAACAAAAAAAAAAGGTCTAATTGTCTAATTTGTTTTGTTCATTCCAAACCTGCCATGCACCCTACGGTACGGTACCATTCACCCCCATAAGTGGAAAGCTTTGAACCACTCAACTGCTATAATAATGGGTTATGTTGGGGTGTAGATATTTTGTTTTTCAAAAATGATATGGGTAGACCTAACTTGCACCCCGCATGCACATCAAGGTGATGTGGCAGACAAGGAGAAGTCTAATGTGTGGCTCACCTGAAATGATGAGCTTCTCTTTGTCTGGCACATCACCTTGGTGTGCATGTGGGGTGCAAGTTAGGTGTACTCATAGCATTGTTGTTTGTTTTTTGGCAGGAGCACTTTTTGGTAATTGGGTTTTACCTATTCACATTGCAATTGGATTGTAATTAAGGTTAGAGTGTCTCAATCTAAACACAAGAAGATGAGAGAGAAAACTTTTCTTAGGGAGAAGAGGACTTGAACATATTCTTCGATAATAGTGGACTGGTGTGGCTTTCATGGTTTTTTTCTTCCCGCTGAGGTTTTTCATGTATATCTGTGTGTCTTTCCTATTTTCTGTTTATTACGCTTTTTTTTTATAAAATTTTTGTCACTCTAGTTTCCAAGATTTGTAGAGGCATTGTGGATTAAACATGTTGTTCGATTCCAAATAGGTTAGTCCGATTGGTTGGTGGTTTAGTCCGATTGGTTGGTGAGTTCCATTATTGGGGTTAGGCCACAAAACAGTAGTTTCTTGTGAATGTCCTAGTTCCAACGTGGATTGCCAGCCTTTCAAAAGATCGGGGAGGAGATTAGTAGAGTGTGCATAAGCTGACCCAGACACTCCTGACTGTGAAAAAAAAGGCATGATTAATGTGATCTGGTCAATATTGAATGATATCCAATCATCACAAACTTTTGCAAGGTTGAAGTACTCGATGAGATCTACATAATGTTCAATTCTGATCATCAATGTTTGCCCAATATGAGTCCTGTTGGGATGAAACCTGTTCTAAAAACCAAGAGAGAGATTTCTGAAGTTTTGGTCCGGACCGGGTCCCGGGCGGTCCGGACAAAAAGTGCAGAAAGCTGTCTGTAGGTTTTTGGTGCAATTCTGAAGTTGCTGAATTTTTGGTCCGGACCGTTTTGATTTTGGTCCGGACGGTTTTGGCTTTTGGTCCGGACGGTGGTCAAGTCGGTCCGGACCGTCCACACGGGAAAAATGCGCGGTTTCGCGTTTTTTAGGGTTTCTGATGTATTGTGTCGCCTTACACTATAAAAGGGACACTTAGGGCAGCCCCCATTGTAACTTGGATTATTATTCATCATAGTGAAACACCCCAGCACCCCGTGGAGTACGATTAAGCAATCAGCTTAAGTCGGAACCACGTAAAATCTCTGTGTCTTGTTCTTTCTTGCTTCTCATTGTTTTCTGTTCTTGGTTTGTTCTTCGATTGTGTGTGTTTGTCTGTGGGTTTAAAGCGCGCGAATCCATAACAACTGGTATCAGAGCTCCGGGTTAGGAGGTCAAGGGTTTACACAATGGCTGAAGACAAAGTCAAGATCGAGAAGTTCAATGGTACGAACTACGCGTTCTGGAAGATGCAGATGGAGGATATTCTGTATCAGAAGGACTGTATCTCCCCATCGATGGCAAGAAGCCAGACGAGATGAAGCAAGCGGATTGGGATGTTACGATCGCAAAGCCCTAGGGACTGGATGCGATTAAGCCTGTCAGCCGCCGGGCCATTCGTCCGAACATCGCCAATGAAAAGACTACAAGAGATTTGTTCAAAGCCCTAGAAAAGATGTACGAAAAGCCTTCTCTGCAGTGGATAAGGTATATCTTATGAAAAAGTTATTTAATTTAAAGATGCCCTGAAAACTCTATTGTTCTTTGAACATTTAAACGAATTCAATACGGTCACGAATCGGTTAGAATCTGTGGGTATTGATTTTGATGATGAGATCAGGGCTCTTGTTCTATTATCTAGTCTGCCAGAAAGTTGGAATGGACTTGTTGTGGCAGTGAGCAATTCCTCCGGGTCTGCAAAGATAAAATTGGAGGATGTTGCAGGGTTGATACTAGGAGAAGAGGCTCGGAGAAGAGCATCGGGTGAGGATGTTGCTTCGGGTTCAGCATTGAGTACAGAGGAAAGAGGCAGGTCTATGAATAGGGGTGGCAATAAAAAAGGCAAGGGAAGATCGGCGTCCAGGAATAGGGGCCGAAGTAAATCTCGTGGAGGAGATGAGGGTTGTTGGAGCTGTGGGTCGGAAGGGCACCGAAGGACGCAAGGCACCAAGAAAGCAGCAACAGAACGGGAACAATCAAGGAGGTAAAAATACTGTTAATATTTCTGACGAATTTGATAATGATGCTTTGATTTGTTCGTTGGATTCTCGCAGTGAGTCTTGGATTGTAGACTCTGGAGCTTCATTCCATGCTACTCCACGCATGGATGTGTTACATAACTATGTGCAGGGAAATTTCGGCAAAGTGTATTTGGGCGATGATGAAGCCTGCAATATAGTTGGGAAAGGAGATGTGCAGATTACTCAGACAGATGGGACGGTTCTGAAATTGAAGGATGTTAGACATGTGCCTAGTCTAACACGGAATCTTATTTCAGTGGGTCAGTTGTCAGAGGGTGGAGTTGTCACATCGTTTACATCAGACGCTTGGAAGATGAGCAAGAGGGCCTTGATTCTTGCTCGTGGTAAAAAGGAAGGAACCATATATGTATCTACGGGTACTTATAGTAGCATCGCGGTGACAGCATCTGGGATTGATTGCGCTACGTGGCATCGTAGGTTGGGTCACATGAGCGAAAAGGGGATGAAAGTAATGTTGTCGAAGGGGAAATTGCCGGGTTGTAAGTCGCTGGATTTGGACTTCTGTGAGGATTGTGTTCTCGGGAAACAGAAGAAGGTCAGCTTTACAAAGGTGGCAAGGACCTTGAAAACAGAGAAGCTGGAGCTGGTTCATACCGACGTGTGGGGTCCATCAAAGGTACCCTCTATTGGTGGCTCGCGTTATTTTGTTACTTTTATTGATGATTCTACTAGAAAATTATGGGTTTATTTTCTTAAGCATAAATCTGATGTGTTTGATGTTTTCAAGAATTGGAAAGCATTAGTTGAGAATGAAACAGGAAAGAAATTGAAGTGCCTGAAACCTGATAATGGTGGCGAGTATTGTAGTAGTGAGTTTGAGGCTTACTGTGCTGCAAATGGGATTCGAAGGGTGAAAACGGTCCCAAAGAAGCCAAGGCAGAATGGAGTTGCTGAACGCATGTGTGGACGGTCGGATCCACGCGCGGCTCTTCGGTTTAAAAATATAGAAAGTTGATGGAAAATGAGTCGCCACCCGGGATTTACTTAGAAAGCGATTTTGGTACCCGAGAAACCGTTGAAAGTAATTGATGACTCTCGTGCCGTTTTTGGAAAAGGATTTGACCTGCGAAAAGGATTCTTGGATTCGGAAGCCAGGTTACGAACGGGGAAGGTTTTATTGAAAAACACCCCGCTCGCCCGAGAAATTCCCGGTCTCTACTAAATATTTGTGGGATTTCTAGAAAACATTTTTATCGAAAACTTTAATCAAATAAACAAGTAAATAACGAAATTAAATAAAAACATAACGGGAATAAAATTAAACAAAAGGACTTAATTGCAATAATATAAGAGTAAAGGGGTGAAAATGTAATAAACAAACTGTCGAAAAATCAGAAAACAGAGCACGAACAGAGGAAAACAGAGGAAATTTTTTGTGCTGCAAAGGTTAGCCGTACGGCTAACCTAAGTTGGCCGTACGGTGCACTTAAGTTAGCCGTACGGTTAACTTTTTGAAAAAAATTTCAAAAAATTGTTTTTCGATCAGAAACTTGTTTTTGCTTATAAAACTTGATTTTTGTGAAAGATTCAACCACCTGAGCCTAGAAATGACTATTAGAGTCACTCTTGACCCGGGGGATCCCCTCAAAGAGCCAAGGTTTAGAACCCGGCTAAAGAGATGCGATATATACCTTACTGGAAATTTTGGACAATCGAGAACTTCAGAAACGTCGGACTTGAACTCCTCGAGAATGGATTTGATACACACAAGTGGGTCGTTGGAGATTTTTGAATGAAGTAAAGGGAGTAGGTTCAAGGTTTCTGGAGGGATTCAGACGGAATTTTGAATTGGAAAATGGTCGGAAAATTTATCAGCGTATCACCGGGGTGAGAGGGTGTTACTGTGTGTTGAGAATGGGAGAGGAGGGGTGTTTATATAGCCGAAGAGGGAATATTAATGAGTACGAATTCCTGCCAAGAAATGATGAGATGCTTCTGCTTGCTGGAAACGAATATTTTCTGGGGTGAAACCGTACGGCTGAAAGGGTTAGCCACACGGCTTATATGAATGAACCGCACGGTTTAATCGTGGAATAGTGAACCGTACGGCTTTGGCAGTGAACCGTACGGCTAGGGCTATTCTTGTCCAAAATTTCTGAAGTTCACAATGGCTATTCCAAGCTGTTCCAAGGTACCACTGAACACTTCTTTCATCATTGGGGATGCACAGGGGTACTTATTTTCATAAACCAAACTTAAGTAAAGATCATAATTTTGAGTTTTCTTTACTTTAATTTATTTATGAAAATAAGGAAGTACCCCCCCTTTCGGAAACAATGGCATTGCCAGAATTTTGATATCTCAATCCAATCAAAATCTCATCCCTCCACTTTTAGTACAAAACCGAAAACGGGCACGTTTTTCTCCGAAGAAAAGGGCCAAAAGATAATCTTCCCGATAATCCGATTATATCATTTTTAGAAAAATGAGCAATCCGATTATATCTTTTATTGAAAAATCAAAACTTCCCAAAAGTTACTTTTTATTAGCCATAAATCAAAACTTGTCCCAAAAAAATGACTTAGA
>CM029270.1:10083503-10136382 GCA_016920895.1 Vaccinium myrtillus | reverse complement strand
CAAAAATCCCAAGAACTGTAAGTCTTCAAGTTCTTTTTCAAAACCTAGGGTCTTCGTTATTTGTAAACAATGTCGGACTACATACCAACTGAACTTTTAGCTGATATTCTCGTAAGACTACCTGTACAATCTCTAATTCGGTTCACATCCGTATGCAAAGCATGGTATTCTCTTGTAACAAGTCCTGATTTCATCGCCAAACACCTCAACCACAGCAAAACAAGCACCGAAAACATAGTCCTTAAGGCTTACAGCTTGATTGACAACAAAGAGCACTGTCTATTGTCCCGTGGCAATGAAAAATTTGGCGATGAGTTCTCCAAACTGGAGTGTCCTTTTAGTAGCCCAGTTGAGTGGAACAGAATAGTTGGTAGCTGTAATGGTTTGCTATGCATGTTCAACTTCAACGGCAGCGAAATACCGTGTATTATTCTATGGAACCCATCGATTAGGAAATCAATAACTCTTCCCATGCCCTCTCTGCCACAAACTACTCCTCTTAGGTGTCTTTCGGGATTTGGTGCCCACCCCACGACGGATGAGTACATATTGGTGTTTATTGGTTACGAGAAGGAGGATTTAGAGCAGCGAAAATTTCCTTCCAAGGTTGAGCTTTACACCCAAGGCACAGGATCTTGGAGATCCATCACTTCTGTTGGTCATCCACCTATCATCGCGCATTGTAGACGCTTCCCGGCTGTTGTTAATGGAGCCATACATTGGATTTCATATGAGAGGAGAGCGGTGGATGGTCTGATCGACAGTTTCTTAGTGTTGTTCAATATGGGTTCTCAAGCATTCTCGGTCATGAAGATGCCTGCAGCTCTAGCCGGTGAATTCCCAGTGAGGCTTTCCATTGTGTCATATGGAGATTCACTGACGGTTTTATGTCAGGGAAATGAGGGTTCTTGTAGCATATGGGTGATGAAAGAGTATGGAGTTGCAGAATCTTGGGCTAAATTATACAATTTTAATCTCCCAGGAGTGTTGAAAAATATAATAGGATTTACGAAAAATGGTGAAGTCTTGTTATCGACGAGTGACAACCAGCTACTTCGTTACGACTGTAAGACCAAAACTTTGACAAGGACTAGATACCTGGAGGGTTTAGATTTATTTGGTGCTTATACTTTCATGGAATCCCTGGTTTTATTGGAGCGAGAAAATGGTGTCTTCTAGGGGCAGTTGATTCCTTGGTGATGCAATGCTTCCAAACTTCAATAGAGCAAAGGATAGAGATGAAAGCGCAACAATTTTGAAGAATGGTGGTCCAAGCAAAGATTTGTGAAACAAAATCAAGATACGTACTTGTTCTTCTTAGGAAACTAAGAGTAAATCACTACTCGAAACCATATTTGCACCTAGAATCTCAACCTTTTGTCGATGCTCACACAATCACAAGTAATCCTGATCTCATTGCTGTATAGTATGTACTGATGACTATGTGATTTTGGCTGGTTATGCTAGTTGGGTTCTCTCTTACCCGTATCGTAGGAATGTATTTGACATGTTTATTTATTTACTCGTAAAAGTATCTGAGCATGTCCTAGGAATGTATTTGCACATGTTCTATGCTTGATTTCTCTCTCTGTTTTTGCACAAGTTTATTGTTATCTTTCCAAACCTGAAGTTCATGTTTTCCCTTGGCTCCTGACTTAGTTTATTTGTCAAATGCCCTATAAATGTCATTTCGAACTGATTTCGAGCTTGACTAATTTGTAACGAGCTGAGCTAAAGTTGCTTTTCCAACCAAGCTTGAGTCGTGATTTTAGCTCAGGTATCAATTGAACGTGCTCAAGCTTCTTTGTATTTGGCTTTACAACCCTAAGCATGTCCATGTCCATGTCCTCGACATTTCTGTGGGAAAAATGTGTTCGACCCATGTCTGGAGAGTGTCAATATATAACACTTGTTAGTTGCAGTAAAAGCGTGAGTATGATGTTAAATTGTGGTGCCCGTGTTTCATTGGAGGTTACCTTGTTCTTTAGGTATCATATCTCCTAAGTATGTTTTGACCATTTTCTTTTTCACTATGTTAAAACAAATGGAGCTGATATTTTGTTTCGAAAATTAAATACTAGTGTCTATCAAGTTAACGATATTTCGCTTTGAGTTCTTGGCATCCTTTGTTGATTTTTTCCTCTTTCTGCAATGAATGTAGATTCCAACCCTAACCCATTACATTTTAGTAGGCATCATGATTGTGACAGTCACGGTGAAGCATGTGAATTTATGTGTTGAAAACTTGGAAGAGGTTCTTCACATTATTTTAAGGAGCAGAGTTTGTGTCTTTTTTTGCCAGTTCGTCAGCTTCATGACGTCACATAGTTTTGCTTTGTGGTGCAATTTTTCTGAAAATGGTTTGGGGTGCTATTTTCCTGAAAATCGCTCAATGTAAGAACTCTTCATAAGTTAAACTACAAGTATGTATCCGAGTTGTTTCCGCCTGTATGTGCCATTTAGGTGTGGGTACTGAGTTAGGCGTGGGAAATTTGTGAGTTATGTGTTAATATTTTAATGAAGTTTCAAACCTTTTCCCCATCTCCTCAGCATCTGGAACCACAGTTGGAGGCTTGTAAAATTCAGGGGCCGTGTCAGAGTCCTCATCTCCAGTAAGAGTATTGGATGCCCTAGCTTCCAAATCCAAGCAGTGGAGACTCGGAAACTGAAACAAACTTCTCCATGCTGACACTGGTAGGGTAATCCTCTCAAACACTGATGGGGACATGCTTCCCATTAACTCTGAGATTCAAGACTTTGTTAATAAGCTCCATCCTTTCTGTTGCAAAAAAAAAAAAGCCCCCCCTTTATTAAAAGCCAGACCATTGAGAGTACTCTCATGCAGAGCTAAAACATTCCCCCATAGTCTGCTAAATATTATCAAACATTACGAGGAACACTCCGTCTCAACAGCACAAGCACATTTGGGTTGGTTTGAGACACCTTTTAGAGCATCAGCATAAGAAAAAAAGCTTCTTCTCAAAACTCGGGATGTTCGGCTCACTGGTCCTGCATACAAAGAACCTTTCCTATCATCAACAGAAACTACAGTATTACCAATCAACCCATATTTGTTGAAGGCAGCTAACATCACACAAATGGTAGTGTCCAAAAAACCCGTGTCATTCACTTCATCAATAGCAACATCAGCAGAAACTAGACAATCGTATCATATAAAACCGAATCTCCTCCCAGAATTTTTATCCCTCTTTTTAGGGATAAAAGCATCCCTCACAAAATTTGAAATTTTGACTTTCTTTGCAAGCTCGAATCGGCCCGTTTGTTAGTGGTAAAGTTTTTAGAGGGGATAAGGAGATCATAATAAGAGGGAGATATAATCGCCGAGTGAATCATTGTAAAAGAGAATTAAAAGTTACTTGGTTTGTTAAGTTTTTATAGAGGTGATATGAGGGGTGGGATGACGTAGAATTTTGGTAAATACCTATTTTGCCCTTACTCCATTGTACCTTTTCCTGTCCAGAGTCCACCCTTGTCTGGTTTCCCACCTAGCCTTGATGCTCCACTGTACAAACCATTGCCAATTCCTTTTTCTTCCAAAACTTCGCATCACTTGACAGTTGACATATATGTTTTTCTCTTTAACTATTTTCGAAAATTGCCAATTGCATATGCATGCCAATGCCTACTCTGGCGATTTTTTGAGCACTTACGGCCTGCATATGCCGTACACAGTAGAGATCTTTGGCTATGAGTACTTGCGCATCCTTTGTTGATTTTTTCTCTGTTTGGACTTTCTGCAAGGAAATAGATTTCATCCTTACCCATTTACATTTCAGTAGGCATCATGAGTGCAATGGTGTAACAACTAGTGCCGGTGAAATCTACTATTTCATGTGTTCATTACTTGGTGAAGCATGGGAATTTATTTGTTCGAAACTTGAAAGAGGTCATCAAATTATTTTTTGGAGATTAGTTTGTGTTTCATTGTTGCAAGTTTGTCCGCTTAACAAAATCAAAAAGTTATGTTTTTTGCTGCTGAAAATGGTTGGTATGCAAGAAGAGCTCTACATGGGTGTAACTAAAAGTACGTATGTATCACCGTCTTGTCCCCCTTTATGTCTTGTTCGGTGCTTTGTCCGTCCTATTTAGTATTTAGAAAGCGCGGACTAGGTAACCCCTGGTAAGCAAAAGAGCAAAAGAGAAGTATTCTAGCTTTAAGCCAAAGTTGTTGCCTGCAAATGACAACTTTTTTACACCTGCTATTTTACCTAGGACTTTCTATTGTATGGTTTTAAGCTGAATGATCTTTATGAAAATGCTTATCATATGGCCTGAGTTGCTCTGTCAAAGAATTCATTCTAGTAAGATATTAGAGATGCAACAACTCGAGAAGAAGTGTCATCCAATTCTCAACTAGGGATTCACCCTACACGTTGTTAAATGGTGACTGCCACAAGGGTTCCTACAGCCGTATTCAAATGGTGATTCTGTATAACTTCAAAATTCTTCTCTCAAACCCCATTTTCTTTTTACACTATAGGGTGGCGACACATTAATGCATTTAGGTGGCCAAGTATTCCTTCTGTTCCAATTTGTTTTTCCTAAAGGTACACATTTTTCTTCTTGAAAAGGTAGAGAGTAAATTTTAGAAGAGAACCTACAAGGGGCAATGCGGAGCAAATTTGTTTAGGTGCTGCATTGACACATTAAACAACCTACAAGGGGCAATGCGGAGCAAATTTGTTTTTCCTAAAGGTACACATTTTTCTTCTTGCAACCAATAGGATTTTGAAGCAGCACCCCATGGAGAAACTTTGGCATCAGTGGGTTTTGTACTTCCTGGTGCGCTGCTTTTTTTAGTCCTTGGTGAATCCTAGGCAGAAGAAAATACGACCGAGCAATTTGTTAGTTAGACGTTGGAGTAGCAAATTTATCGAAATTGTTCGACCATTTCACTACTACAAAATGGCATAAAGATCACACTCTAAAAATCTCACGTTTTTTAAAACCGTGGAAAAATGGAAAGATTTTTTACTCTCAGTAATCTAAACACTGAGATTGTAACTTAGAGAATAGATCTCGCTTTCCAAAAACTGAGATTGTATATCAAAAAATACATCTCGGTTTGGAAAAAACCGTGATTACTTAAAAATATTACATCTCGGTTGGTAAAACTGTGATGGTAACTAAAAAGATCTCAGTAATCTAAAAACTGAGATTGTAACTTAGAGAAGATCTCGCTTTCTAAAAACTGAGATTGTATATAAAAAAAATACATGCATCTCGGTTTGGAAAAAACCGTGATTACTTACAAATTTTACATCTCGTTTGGTAAAACTGTGATGGGAACTTAAAATTTTACATCCCTTTCTTCACCAAACATAATTGCTTTCAAAATCGTTTGATTCATTTCATTACACAATTATGAAATAACAATCTACATAATCTACATAATGGTTAGGGTTAAAAGGTCTATATGCATCAGACATAATTGTTTTCGGAGTTGTGCTTTATCTTTTTAGACTTTTTGGTAAATTCGGTATATAAACTTGTAGCAAATATTTTAATCAAATTACTCCCTCCCACATAATTAAAGTTGGTCCCCTATGAAACTATGTGCAATTTTAAACTCAGAAATAATGTATCTACTAAAATAATTTTTTTATTTTTTTGGCACTGTTCAAAAGATCTCATTAAAAACTATCAAACAAGATCCATATAGCACAAAAAAAATATTTCAGTAAGTACATGTTTTTTAAACTTGAAAATTGTACGTAATTCCATAAGTGACTAACTTTACGAGACGGATCGAGGGTGTAAAAAAAAAAAAATTTCCCCTAATGGGCAGTCATGCATATTGGTATTTCCTTGATGGATCCACCTCCTTAAATGTTGAATCTCAAATAGAAAAATCGCTCAAATTTAGAGAATTCAAAAGATGAACATGTTTAATTTTCAAAAAGTTAAACTCTGCTAAAATAAGTTTGAGATACTGTAAAGGTATGATAAGTGTAGAGTGGGAACCATAATTGATATAGGTGACATAAGGAGGAAAATAGCTATATATATAAATATAATGTTCTAAGTTGTGAAGGAAAAGTGAAGTTGTTTGGTGGTAAGGTGTCATGGCAATCAGGGAGGTTGCTCATGTTCGATTCCCAGCATAAGCGCGCATGTGGATGAATAGCAAGAATAAAGATCTACTAAAAATCACACAGTCTTTTTGTATGAACCGAGATTAAAAGAATAATGTTTAGTCACGGTTTTACTAAAAACCGAGATTGTTTCTTGATAAATAGTCATGTTCTTAGGCAAAAACTGAGCTGGTAGTGAAACAAAATTAACACCAACGTAAAGATCTCACTCAGAAGAAAAAAAATGGTGTAATACAAAAGGAAGGCAAAATGGTGAAAATAAAAAAAAAAAAATTATACTTCTACTTTTGAAATCGACAACATTTTGGGACAATAAGAAGTGGAATGTAGGAGTACTATTTTACATGGGCCATACACAAGCTGTACCAATAGCCTTTAATCCAATGGAGACAAACAAGAAGGAAAAATAAGTAGTGTAAAATCAATTTGTTCGTTTGTGTTAAAGGAAACACGTGTCCGAACACAGATCCCAAGGATGATGACAAAATGCTGTTGCCGTTTTTGTATAGGGTAGTTAGAGCATTTCCAATCCTTAATTTTTTCCTCAATTTGAGTAAAAGATGGGTTCATGGTTGGAGTCATCATACCAAATCAAGTTTTTACTCTATTTTTTGCTCAAATTGCGTAAAAGAAATTCAAAAACAATTTCCTACCTCTCTCCCCTTTCACCATCGTCAACATAGTCCAGATCCCATATTTTATGCCTTCATCCGCCACTGTCAACCCATATCGACCCCCACCTACCACCACCGTCAACCAAGTTTTTTTCGACCAAGATCTAGCACCACCGTTGACCGCCACCATGGACCAAATTTTCGCATCACCGCCAACTATCACCACTGTCCACTAAAAAATAGTTGTAGCACAATTGGTTGTAGATTTGGTTCTCCCTTGATTCGGGTAAAAGTTGAGTAAAACTCAATTTGGTATGGTTTGGAGAGATTTTACTTAAATTTCAAATTTGATTCAAGATTTTAGCAAGGGCTGGAGCTGCACCCATAATTTTTATCATATTTAGGTGAAAATTTGCGTTTAAAACTTCATTTCAGTAGGTGTTTTTTTAATGTTAAACCCTTTTTTTAAACTCAAATATAGTGTTATTTATGTTTTCCCGGATAAGAAAAGGGTAAAATTCAAAATGGATTAACAATAAGAAAATGGTATGAATTTGAGTCTCCCCGGTAAGAAAAGGGTAAAATTCAAAATGGATTAACAAAATTGTATGACATGGGAGATGGATTTTAAGGCTCTGTTTGGCACTCGAGGATGGAAAGAGAAAGGAAGAGAAAACAATAAGAAGAAAAATTAGAGGGAAAATTACGAAAAAATTGGTGAGAAATTTTTACTTATTTTTCTAAACTTCCCCTTCTATTTCTCAGAACAAAACAAGGGGAAGAATTTTTTTCAAATTTTCCTTTCTTTTCCCTTTCCATTCTCAAGTTCCAATTCATGGAAAAGGCAACAATACACACCCCTTATTTTGGTGTGTATCATACGCGCCCCTACAAAAGTTACAATTTTTTTAAAAAAAAATTATGATTATTTTTATAAAAGTTACGAAACACACCAAAATATTACGAATCATTAAAAAAGTTACGAATCATGGTGCTAATTAAAATGTTACTAAACACTAAAAAATATTACGATTGCCAATAAGGTGACACAATCTGGACCATACAATGGGTGCATATGGTACACACATTTAATGAGTGTGTATCGTAGTCATTTTCCCAATTGTCATTATATAATGGTTATAATCCATTCAACAGACGATCAATTGAATATACAAATCCTAGGCGGATTAACCGTTTTGCCTTTTTGTTTAAACTTTATTAATTAAAAGGTGTATTTTTTAACTTTATTCCAAAACTACGTGAAAACGTGTTTAGGAACCACGCTTTCTCAAAAACGTGTTTAGCTTGGTTGGTTAAGACGGATTAATAAAAAATTAAGTTAATCGCCTTCTAAAATCGTGTTTTTAAAACACGCTTTCATCCATATAAAAAAAAACGCTCATGTTTCTGTGAACTTCGAACTGCCTGCTGAATCGTAGAGACGAAGAAACTGTTGGACCGACGGCTACAAGTTCTCAAAATCTAGGGCTCGTATGGATCATTACAACTGTAAGTATACTCCGCTTTGATTTCACTCTCAAAATCTAGGGTTTTTAGAGTCCCTATATCACAATCCCTGTGAATCCAGTAGTAGTTTCTGTTTTCTTGTCAGAACAATGTCAGACTACATACCCAATGAACTATTAGTCGATATTTTGGTTAGACTACCTGTAGCTTCTCTTCTTCGATTCAAATCAGTTTGCAAATCATGGAACTCACTCATCACAAACCCTAGTTTCGTCACCAAACACCTCAATCACAGCAAAACAAACTCTGAAAAGATTCTCCTTGGGCTTTATAAAGGAGAAGACCGAAAGCGCTATCTATTGTGCCGGGATAATGAACGATTCGGTGATGAGTTATCAGAGCTAAAGTTCCCATTTGTAATCCCATTGGATCTACCACTTCAGTATTTCAGGATAGTCGGTAGCTTGAATGGTATCCTATGTATACAAGTGTGTTTTTACCGTGAAACAACCAAAATTATTTTGTGGAACCCGTCAACTAGGAAATCAGTAATTGTTCCTAAGCCTGAAGAAGGCTTGTGTGGGTTTGTTCTTGGATTTGGTCTCGAGCCCACAACTCATGAGTACAACCTAATAATAATCGAGTATGATCAGCCAACACATCTTGGACTTGGTACAAAGGTTGAGATCTACACGCAAGCCACTGGATGGAGAGGGATTGTTTCTACTTTTCCTTCTTATTACATAGTCGATTCTGAGGAAGCGCAGGCTTTTGTTAATGAAACTATAAATTGGATTGGAACTACTTATCACTCCGTGTCGGATTGTGATCGCAATACAATAGTGTCATTCGATATGAGTGCAGAAACATTCTCCATCCTGATGCTACCACCAACACTAGCCAATGAACATTGCTCTTTAATTGTTGAAGTATTTCAGGGATCACTAGCTGTTTTATGTCATGATTGTCATCCACAAGATACTGACATCTGCATGTGGGTGATGAAAGAATACGGAGTTCTAGAATCTTGGACTAAACTATTCAGTCTTGACTCGGATATGAAACACGGTGAGGTTCTTCTTTGGACAAGCAGCGGCCAGTTGGTTTCATACGACATCGGAACCAAAGCACTCACAGATACTAGAATTAGGGGGAGTGCAGTCGCATATTTTGTTGAGCCTTTCTTGGAAACCCTTGTTTCATTGGAAAACCAAAATGGTGTTTTCGACGAGCAGTTGAACCCTATGTGATGCAATGGTTCGAACTTCCTAGAGAGGAGGGGATAGTGTCTGAATGCGTAATGACAAAGAAGGGTTTGAGAACTTAGTTTATCCTTTTTTTAGGTTCTATGTTTTTCCTTGTTTTTAATTTTCAATGTTGTACATCTATGAGTTAATTATGTTTTTCCTTGTTTTTAATTTTCAATGTTGTACATCTATGAGTTAATGACACCTATATATGATGCTCGAATCTTAACATTATGTCATGCACACTCGAAGACAAGCACACTCTCATTTGAATGCCATGGCGTATTCAGTTAGCCAAATGTTGATTTGTTATGTTGCATTGATTGGGTCAACCAGTTATGCATCTTTTTGAAAGAGATAATACTTGCATGTTCTTCATCTTTATTGAGTAGCTAAATTAATCCTTCTTTTATCCACTCGTCGTTTGTTGATGTGAAGGAGATGAATGTTTTGTACTCACATAGATATGCTATTGCTATGGCTTCATACTCAAAGTCTCAAATGCTGCACGCATCCTTTATGCATGACATGTTCAGATTGATGTACTCTTGTTCACTAAGGTTATGTCAATTGGGTCATCAGTTTCTCCAATTGAGATGTTCTCTACTTGTTCTTCATTAGTATTGGGTAGCTAAGTGACTATTCGTTTGACTTTTAACACTATTTTCTGTTTGGTGGCTTACATGTACCCCTGATGTTTTTGAAATTCAACTGTCTCTCCCCGCCTAAGTGCTGTCATGGAGCGGTACCCAGAGGGAGGTGACTTTTCCAACACTGTAATTCTTTTTCGGTTTGTTCCCCCCTTATTTCATTCTTGTAGCCAACTAATCCGGGAATGAGAATGAGTGACCTTTTTCCCAACACTCTCATAGACTCTTGAACTTTAATAAACTTCAATTACACTCCCAAAATATCACTCCGTTAGTCAATTTACCCCTTACTGTCCAAATCCATCAAATTGATAACAATTTTTGCTAACGGAGTTATTTTTTCTATTATGCTCCTAACTTCTTTTTTTTAACTGTTATGCTCCTAACTTGGCCCTTATTTCTCTCTCTCTCTCTCTCTCTCTCTCTCTCTCTCTCTCTCCTTCCTTCCTTGAACCAATCCTCTCAACCCATGCCTGCACTACCAACCAACCCTTCCTTCTCCCCCCACCAGGACAAACGCCCTCTTCTAAAATTATTCACTACTGTATCTAAATATTCAAATGAATTCTCTCTCTCTCTCTCTCTCTCTCTCTCTCTCTCTCATATCAGGGCTTGTTTTGAGGTAGAGATTGGGTTGGCTTACCTTTAGGAGTTGTGTCCAAGACAAAAAGAGCGCTTGATCTTCAATTTTCTGATGCAGAGTTGCAGGTCATGGATTTGGAGAACGATGTTGATCTTCAATATTGGTCTAGTTATTGTCGACTGTCTTCCTATGTCTCTTGTTAGGATAGCTCCTGAAGTAATATCTACGTCCCCTCCTCGCTTAGCAGGCTAGGCTTTAATTTAGCCATCCCTCTCTCGATTCCCCATCGTTTCGGATAAGCTTATTTCGAGTAACACAAGAAGATGGCAACAAACACCACAAATCCAGGTGCAAACTTATGAACAATTTTAGCCCTTAAACAGTTTCATGTTCTTCTGCTTTCACCTAGCTCAATGAGAGATGGGCACTGCTATCTTCTCGTGAGTCATGAGAGCTGCTGTTTGGGCTCAATTACAGGCAGTTCCTTTGCATTGACCTTCCTTCTCAGCTGATTGCGAAACATTTGAGGGTTTTCTTTGTTTATTGTCATTTTCCTTAGCTCGCGATTAACTTTTTGCAGGTTCATCAACTCCCTTTTTACGAACTCACATTTAATTAGGCTTATCCGTTTTGCAATTGAGGCTGCTTTATAGGACACTGCAAGATTTTTCATTGGTGTTTTATGGGAAATAGTTGAATTGACGAAAACCACTTTTTTTTCCCCATAGGAGAGTAGGGACTTCATTCCGAGCTCTATTCTGTATGTCAAAGGGCACAACAGCTATACGACTTTTATAAAGTCGAGCAGTGGCCAGGGAATGAATTCACTGCCTTGAGGCTGACCAACGATGACTAGTGATTCCCGCTTCATGCAACCGTCTTGTTCCTCATACTAATTTCATCTCCCTAGAACTCTAGTTCTTCGTATTCTGGATTGTTGTTTTTATCTTTGATTCGTAGATGGAATGAATGCTCCTCCTTCTGGTTTTCCACACGGTTTGCAGTTGTAGTTCTGAAACTTTTGGTGCACAAGCCTGTGATTAATTTCATTCACTCACCTCAAAAACATTCACCTGGGATGTTTTTCATGACAAAATCTACTTTCCACTTTGCGCAAACCTCTCTTAGTGCTGAATTTTGAGATGCCAATAAGCTCACTTCAGATCCAGAAAATACGCAATGGTGTACCTTTGTTTTTAGGCTTGTAATTTGTGGAATTTAGTTAAATTTTTCGGGTTTGTTGGCCTTTCTCTCTATTTATCTTCTCCCATTTTTTATCAATAAAGTTCTTACCTTTACAGAAAGCCATTGTTTGATTACATTTTCAGACTTCAGTTTTTTACAAAACTCATTTGGTCTACCAACGTCGAGTATATGTAGATTACTTGGATGAATTGAAAAAAGAGAGCTGAATTCCACCGTGGATTGTCAGATAAAAACCTAGTTTTGTAAAATCACTAATATATGTTGTTTTAATTAGATATAGAATGATGGGTGTTTCTCAAAAAAATTTGTAAAAGGACGGACTCTATTTATTATTGAGTTATTTTTTCTTGAACTTTTTGTCTCATATTCGCTGATTTGCATCAGATCATTGATTTTTCGCAACGAGATTAATCTGAAAAGGGAAAAAATTGAGACAAAGAACTTACAAGATTTCTTTAAAGACAAAATGAAACAGTGGAAAAGGGCTTATTAGCCTTTTTAGTTCTCAGAGTATTGAGCGGGTCTTTTTTTAGTCCCTAAAGTAAACGTTTCCGACATTTACTCCTCAACGTTTCAAAATCTATATCAATAAAAAATTCCATCTCCAACATCCCCTGCTGATTTTAGACCAATAAGTCTTTGTAATGTTCTCTACAAAATTATTTCAAAGACTTTGGCAAATCGAATCAAGTATGTCCTCCCTTCCTACATCTCTCTATAACAAAATGCTTTCGTTCTAGGAAGACTGATTTCTGATAGCTCTCTCTTGGCATGCGAGTTTTCACACCTTATTGCTCATTCTAAATCGGGCAATAAATTCAAGGCTGCTCTCAAGTTAGATATGAGCAAGGCGTTTGATAGGGTTAATTGGAATTTTTTGGTCTACACCTTGAGGAAAATGGGCTTCACGGAAAGATGGATCAATTTGTTACATCAATGTTTTTCAATTGCCTCTTCCTCTCTTCTCATCAATGGAGTTCCAACAGAGAAATTCCATCCACAGAGAGGCCTTCGTCAAGGAGACCCATTATCTCCTTATTTGTTTATCATCTATATGGAAACTCTCTCTTGTGTTCTCAATCATTTGGATGCTTCTGGTCAATGCAAAGGGCTTAAGCTATCTCGAAATGGTACTTCCCTCTCGCACCTGTTCTTCGCTGATGATTGTCTCATCTTTTTTTAGCCCACTTTGGAGAGTTGCGGTAACCTAAAAAGAGCTCTAGAATCCTTTAGTCATTTTTCTGGTCAAAGCATTAATCGGCAAAAATCACATCTCACCCTTAGCCCCAATACCCCTTCGACCTTTTCTAGAAGGTTTAGGGACTTCTTCCATATTCCAATTAGTACGGATCCTGTTCCTTATTTGGGGCTATGAAGATTACTGCAAATAAACGGGAATGTTTTAGATTCATTATTGCTCGAGCTGAAAGAGCTCGTGTTAGCTATAAGGCTGATATATCTCAGGCAGGAAAACTTTCCTTAATCAAATCTGTCCTAGCAGGGCAACCTTTGTACTTATGTTCTTCCTACAAGCTTCCTGTGTCCATCTGTGATAAGCTTAATAAGATTGCTTCAAACTATTGGTGGAAAACCAAGTACAGAAAGCCCATCCATTGGCTTGCCTGGAAAAAAAATTCAGCCTACAAGTGTGAAGGTGGATTGGGGATCCGCGATGCAAAGCTTTTCAACCAAGCTTTATTAGCGAAGCAGTGTTGGCGTCTTCTCACTAGCCCAGATCTTCTCATTTCTCGTATCCTTCTTCCGAAATATTGCTCTAAGGATAGCTTGCTTAATGTGAAAGCCCACTCAAATTCCTCATGGGCTTGGAAGAGCATTCTTTTTGGCCGAGATTTCATCGCTAAACATATCTCTTGGCGAGTGGGTGATGGGTCTTCAATTAACCTTTTCCATGATAAATGGATCCCTAAGTTAAATAAGCCTCTCATTCAACTTATTCCTTTCAATGGCTCAGATAATCTTACGGTTTCATCTCTCTTGGTTGAGGGGAATAACGGGATAATGTGGAACATGGGCAAGGTTAAAGACCTGATTCCACAATCTCTTGTTCCAAAAGTTCTGGGTATTCCTCTTCCCAACAGTGCCCATCCGGATCAACTTGTCTGGCCTTATAGTAACTCAGGCATTTACTCTACTAAATCAGGTTACAGATCTTTGTATGACATGCAAAGGACATCACAGACATCCTCTAGTAATTCAGCTTGGTTTTATAATGGTGTTAATGTCTGGAATCTGATTTGGAATTTGGATGTCCCTGAACGAATTAAGATCTTCTTATGGAAATGCCACAAGGGAATTTTGCCAGTCAAGGAAAATGTGGGGCTGCGTCTTCGTTATATCTCTCCTATTTGTCCCCTATGTGATTGTTCATTTATTTTGCTGTTGCCCTGTTTCTAAAGAAGTTTGGGAGAGCATGGAATTCCACAGTCCTAATTTGGAGACACCTCAAGATGGTTCGTTTAATAATTGGTTGCTAAATGAGATAATTCAACTTCACAAGGACAAGCGGAAATTTTGTTTCTTTATCTCTGTTCTTTGGGCCATTTGGAAAAGTAGAAATCGACTGGTCTTCTCAGGTGATCCTTTCAATGTAAATTCTACTCTTGTTGTGGCCAAAGACTGTGCTCAATGGTTCTTACGGGCTTCGAGTTGGCTATCTCATTCAAGGGCTCTACACTCGATTCAAGATCCTGCATCCCCCCCAATGAGAAACCCAACCTTCACCATTAAGCAATCCTTTATCCTTGAATCTGATCAACGTGTTGTTCATCTTCATGTGGACGGTGCTTGGAAAGAGGGAAATAAATGGTGTGGAGTGGGCTTCACGGCTAGTCATCCTAATGGAATTCTTATCGCAAAATGTGCTTTCTCTACTTATGCCTCAACCCCTACACAAATAGAGATTACAGCTTGCTTTGAGGCTGTTAAATGGGCTTTATCTCATAATTATAATATTGTCTATATTTTCTCTGATTGTTTAAATGCAATTATGCAGATAGCAGGGAAGGCTGGGTGTCATTACCATGACACTTTTTTGTTGTGCAACATGGTAGCGGAGGTCTCAAAGCTGTCTTTTTGTCAAATCTCGAAGGTTGCGCGCCATACAGTTCAGCGAGCTCATATTCTAGCAAAGCATGCTCTGGACTCTTTTACTCCTCACCCGGACAATGGTGATGGACTTTTGTATCAGCCTTCTAATAGCTCTAGTGTTGGATAATCTCTCTTGTTTAGCTTTGTTGTTGTTATGTTTCTTATGGTCCCTTTTATGTCTTTCTTATAACTATGTTTGTACTCAGTGTTTTTATCTAATGAAATTCTTCCTACTTCTCAAAAAAAAAAAAAAGTCTCGAGGCTAATGTCGTGAGCCCAAACCATTAAAATGAGGGGCATTTCAGGTATTTTGCACCTCCTTACTCTCTCTCTCTCTCTTTTTCATTCATGCAGATCAGAAACCACTCCACCCCCAATTTCAGCATGTACGTCGCCATCTGCCGCCACTTTATTCTCCTCTCTCCCTGCTTTCTCAAACTCATTGAAATCAGCCCCACCGACCCAAGCTTGTGCCCGTTCGTCTTGTGGGAACCATAAAATTGAACTCCCAAATCTAGCAACCAAACTATAACCCCAAATCAAACTCCCAAAATCGAACCACAAAACTCCAAATCTAGCAACCAAACTCCCAAATCTAGCAACTAAAACCACATTCATCAACCCATGACTAAAATTAGTGACTAATCGAATTCCGATTAATCAAGCTATATGTGTGTGTTTGTGTGTGTATTTGATGCAATAGATTAGCCTCCATGATGTGGCAACTATGTTCTGTTCCAAAAAAAAAAAAATATGTGGCAACTAGCCAACTATGTGGGCGACATATGTGAGCCGTGCGGGTGACGAACGGTTATCTTAACTGTTTCTAAGTGTCTTTTTGGTTCTTGTAGTGTCTTTAATTCTAGTCATGTTAGTCATTAATGTTGCACACACATGCATGTAGTTGGATAGAATTAAACACATGTTTCCAGATTAAATAGTTATTAGTATTGTTCATGCAGGTAGTCAGTGGCGGACCCAGAAATTTGATGTAGTGGGGGCACTCAATTAACCATGTCGAGAAAATTTGTTACATAATAGAAAAATGCTAACATCAACCCCATAGCGTGGAGTATAACGTGTAAAAAAATGTATCAATATTTGAGAAAAGTGTATTAATATATGTTCGTGACAGTATATTGATATTTGTTATCGATATCCGAACGTGTTTATCATATTATCCTTTGCCTAATGGATGGATGTTAGTAAGACTCTTTACAATAAGCAACAATGAGTAACAAGTTTATACCACAACCCCACTAGCAATTTATAAATCGACAATTATAAATTAAACAACGTTATGAAAGAAAATTGATGCGTAAAATGAGATAAATCTAATTATTTTCAATTTATATACAAATCACATATTTCAATTTTAGGTGTTATTTATACAATTACACAAAATATATAGGGTCACAAGTGAAATTTTCTAATTTTGAGTGGGGGCACGTGGGTCTAATTTTGAGTGGGGGCATGTGATCCCACGTGACCCCCTTGCATCCGCCCCTGCATGTAGTCCAAGGGTTATCTAGGTATTTTAAGAGTCATGTTGGAAATTGTCGAGTATTTATTAATTAGTAGTCTTGAAATGTCATCTTTATAATGCATATAAATAATTGATGTAATGAAATGAAAGTTAGAGAGCTTAAGATTATTGAAATATTTGCAAGTGTTTCTTGCTTGGAGTTAAGTGATTCCTCCTCCAATCAAGCGTGTGGCTTGGTCGCGCTGAGTGACATCCACTACCCTCGATCAAGTGGTATCCCGGAATTATCCTGACCTAGCGGGTCTCGGCTTGCATCAGTGTTATTACTTGCTTATTCAAATATACCCAAACATGTGTGTGTATATACACACACACATCATTTTGAAACCTCTATCTTTATGTGCGTTACCCACGATTTGTAGATGGATGAATGGGTTTTCTTGAGGGTTTTGCAGTGTTGGGGAAAAGGGCAGATGAGGCGATGGTGGTGGAAGAAATGGAAGGGAAGGGAAGGAAGGAATGGTTGTGGTGGTTCAAAAAGAAAAAAATCGTTTTTAAATAGAAACTCGGTAAGTTTTTCCCCCAAAAAAAGTCTTTTCAAATACTTTTTTTTTTAGCTTTCCTTTTTTAAAACATGTTTAAGGAAAAATAGAAACTCAGTAAGTTTTTTTCCCCAAAAAATGTCTTTTAAAATACTGGTTTTTTGTTTTAATTTTCCTTTTTTAAAACATGTTTAAGGAAAAAATGTTTTTTCAAATTTTTTAAGAGACTAGTATTTTCAAAGTATATGTTTTCCAAAAAGCAATTTTTTTTTCAAAAAATTATTTTCAAAACTTTATCTTTTAAAAAATGGTTTTCCAAAAGTGAGAAAAAAAGATAAAAGAGAAGCAAAATACCTGAAATGTCTCTTATTTTCAACGGTTTGGACTAATAGCCTTAATTTTTTGACTTTTGATTGATACAAATTTTGAAACGTTGGGAATTAAATGTCTGCAACGTTTATATTAAGGACTAAAATAGACCCACTCAATATTTTTTGGGGTTGAAGAGGTTATTAGGTTAATAAGCCAAAGGAAAATCTCTCCCTCTCTCTCACTCTCTCTGGGGGACTCTGCTTGAACTTTTTTTTGAAGTGCTTTGCCAAAGGAAAGAGAACGGAAAACCGATCGACGGCTCCAAGTTCTCCAAATCTAGGGCGTATATGTACGATTGCAACTGTAAGTCTACGCCAAATCCCTACTCCATTTCGATTACTGTGTCAAATCCTGTGAATCCAGTAGTATAGTATACTAGTATCTGTTTTCTTATCAAGACAATGTCAGACTACATACCCCATGAACTATTAGTTGATATTCTGGTTAGACTACCTGTAGCTTCTCTTCTTCGATTCAAATCAGTTTGCAAATCATGGAACTCACTCATCACAAACCCTAGTTTCGTCACCAAACACCTCAATCACAGCAAAACAAACTCTGAAAAGATTCTCCTTGGCCTTTATACGGAAGGAGATGACCAAAGGCGCTATCTATGGTGCTGTGATAATGAACAATTCAGTGATGATTTATCAGAGCTGGTGTTCCCGTTTGTAATCCCATTGGATCTACCACTCGATTTTTTCAAGATAGTGGGTTGCTTGAATGGTATCCTATGTCTACGAGTGCCTTTTATCTGTGAAATATCCACAATTATTCTGTGGAACCCTTCAACTAGGAAATCAATAATTGCTCCTAAGCCTGAAGGCTCGAGTGAGTTTGTTCTTGGATTTGGCCTCCAGCCCACGACTCAGGATCACAAGCTGGTAAAAATTGAGTATGAGGTAACAAGTCTTGGAAATGGTACAAAGGTTGATATCTACACGCAAGCCACTGGATGGAGAGGGATAGTATCTACTTTTCCTTCTAATTACATCGTCAATTCTGAGGAAGCGCAGGCTTTTGTTAATGGAACTATAAATTGGATTGGAACTACTTATCACTCCGTGTCGGATTGTGATCTCAATACAATAGTGTCATTCGATATGAGTGCAGAAACATTCTCCATCCTGATGCTACCACCAACACTAGCAAATGAACATTTCTTTTTAATTGTTAAAGTATTACAGGGGTCACTAGCTTTATTATGTCATCTTGGACTAAAAGACGCAGACACCTGCGTCTGGGTGATGAAAGAATACGGAGTTCCACAATCTTGGACTAAACTATTCAGTCTAGAATGGGGTATGCCGTCACCTTATATAAGAGCGTTGGGTTTTAGTAAACATGGTGAGGTTCTTCTATGGACAAGGAGCCGGTTGCTTTCATACGACATTGGAACCAAAGCATCGCTAGATACTGGAATTAGGGGGAGTGAATTTGCATATTATGTTGAGCCTTTCTTGGAGCCTTTCGTGGAAAGCCTTGTTTCATTGGAAAACCAAAATGGTGTTTTGGAGGAGGTGAGGAGCCGTTGAACCCAATGGGATGTAGTTGATCCAACTTCCTAGGGAGGAGGGGATAGTGTCTGCAGTCTAAGGAATGTGCGTGAACACCAAGAAGGGTTTGAGAACATAATTTATCCTATTTTAGGTTCTCTATATCTCTCCGTGTTTTTTTAATTGTTCATGTTGTACATGTCGGAGACTCAGAGTTAATGACAGGTATGTATGATACTCGAATCTTAACATTGTAATCCTGCACACTCGAAGACAAGCACACTTTTGTTTGAATGCCATGGCATATTCAGATTGCTATATGTTGTTTTGTTATGTTGAATTGGTTGGATCAAGCAGTTATGCATCCCTTAGAAAGAGAATCCTCACGTCTTCATCTGTATTGGATAGCTAAATTATTTCTTCTTTTATTCATTCTTCTTTTGTCGATGTGAAGGAGAAAAATGTTTTTTAGTCGCACAGATACATTTTGGCTTCATTACTCAAACGCTACACACATCCTTTATGTATGATATTCAGATTGATGTGCTCTGGTTCGCTAAGGTTATGTCCATTGGGCCATCAGTTTCTTAAATAGAGATGGTCACTACTTGTTCTTCATTAGTGTTGGGTATTCTTTCGACTTGTCACACTATTTTCTGTTGGGAGACTTACACCTACCCCTGAGTTTTTTGAAATTCCACTGTGTCTTCCTGTCTTAGTACCGTCGTGGAATAACACCAAGTGGGAGGTGACTTTTTTAACATTTCTTCCCTTTAACGTATCTTGGTTTTATTTGTTTGCAAATTTGTTCCCGCCTTATGTCATTCTTGTAGCCAACTAATCCGAGAATAAGTGACCTTCTTCCCAACACCCTCAATGGTTGACCGCCATTTTTATGTACATCAACTCTTCAACACCGACCATATTTTTGAACTGGAGAACAATGGGAGGCTATCAGCTTTATCATTCATAGTGCAGTACTGCTGGACCGCAGGTTATATTGCATAATGCAGGGGTGTTTTTCTTTAAGTAGATTCACGGATGGAATGAAGTTTGCTAAATCCATCCATATATAGGTATGAGAGGCTTGTTCAGTATTTGGATCGATTTCATTGATAATTACGTATGTCACTTCATGGAAATGATGTTGGCCGAGTATTTATCAACTGCAATCCAATAGGGGCACGATACTTCTGTGTGTATCTCAGGTAACTGATCTTTTAACGTCGTACTCTATATATTCTGAACTGGTAATATAAACCTTCTTTTTTCTCCTTGAAAGGCTTCATACCTATTTCCTATTCCCAGGTGGACGTGTTTTCTGCAGAATTTCTGTAAGTTTAAGGCAAGCTTTCCAGCCATTAGATATCCCCTGTGATGTTGTTGTTTTGTTATTAATTAGGTATTTTATGTAATTAGTCTGATTGAAGTTTATATGTCTTCGTCTTAATTTGTTTTTGGCCTTTTGTAACTAGCGGATTCTTTATTTATCCCATTTTTATCAATATTGGTCTTACTGTGACAAAAATTTAATTTTAAACGGATGAAGTCTTTTGGTTACAGTATATATCTCAAAATTGGTCTTACGGTTTGAATCTACTACCTGAACCACAGCGGAGGAGGTGTTGTGCACCCGGGTGCTTTGCATCATGTTGTGCACTCCTCGGCCGTCCGATTATGTTTTTGACGGCTCGAATGCATTCAGCAATTTTAATTAAATTTTGAATTATTTTTACCGGTAAAAAATCAAAACACATCTGGACTGTCGAAAACACAATCGGACGGCCGAGGAGTGCAAAGCACCCAGGTGCACAGTTCCTCCCCCGGATCCCTGAAAGAACACTGGTTAGCTAAATAACAACTTCAACATTAGAGAAATTGACAAAATGATCTTTAATTCCAGTGTTAGATATCTCATCCGATCAACGGGATTCTGAAAATTCAACTGTGCGGAGCTTTTATTCAATCAAGCAAGCTGTTGAAGCTTGAGTCATCCAGGTTGCTTGTTCTATGGAGAGAAGTTTTGGAATTTCTAATCCGATCTTAGAATCTGTTTGTGCTCATTTTATGATCGGATTGTGCTCTATGAGGTCATATGTCAAATACTAGGAAGGTCAAACATTCCAAACCTTAGGGGCATTGGGGGGGGAGGGGGGGGAGGGGGGGGGGGTCTGCACAATGACGTAGCTAGAAATCTATATTAGTGGGGGCACAATTTATGCACAACTCTTTGTTGTGGGAAAAAAATCTCTCTTTTTTAAGTAGTGAACATGGCGTAATTTTCTTTTAAACTTTTCTTCAACATATATTCCTATTTGAAATTTATTTAACAATTACATTATATAAAATAGCTATGGAGAAAAATCAAAAAATAATTTTATGTTTTAAACAATTTCCTGTTTTTCATAAGTAAAATAATTCAACTATTAGTTCTCAACGAATTATATTCAACACAAAAGAAGGAAGTTATTGATAGATGTAAGAAGAGAAATAAGTGTGACCATGAAAAGAAAGTCCTGTTTGACTTGCTTTTAATAATAATCATCATTTTGTAGCACATGATAATTTCAAGGCGAAAATTGGTGAATTAAGGCTTGCTTATAAGTAATTAACTCTAGGCATTCCCATTTGGTATCCTAACCTCCTTTCCATCACATTTTTAGGTGATGGCACACATTGAGTTTTGATTCCCCACATAAATATGTAGAGAAAAAGGGTATTGCGACACCACGGAATGGCGCCCCAAAAATACTAAATAGGTTCTCTTTTTCTAAAGATGATATTCTAATTTAACTTGTAATATGTTTATTTTTACCAATGCAAAAAAAAAAACCCCAAAATCCAGTGTGGGCCGCACTCACGCTGGTCTTACACATGCCTCCGCCCCTGGGTTTGCACCCTGGGTTTGCACGGTAGTTAACTTCAACACCCTAAAATTAGTCAACGTGCATGCAATTAAACTAGCGCCCAAGACACCCGGTTATAAAAAAGAAAAAGAAAAAGCTTTTCTAATATGTATCGTTCACAATGTTCCATTAATACTGGAGCTACACGATAACTAAAGATAATTGTAGAATCAGTTGTTTGTGGGAGAGTACATCCACCATTTTTGGTTGAACATATTGTGGTTCTATCCCCACAATTTTGGGAGGAAGCCCAGAAAAGCAATTGAGATCAGAAAATAGTTAATCAGGGTATTCTGGGTTTTTACCATGGCACATGACATTTTAGTATCTGATTTGCTATTTGCAAAGCTGTCGAAAAAAATTGTTCATCTCTTGGTCTATTTTGGAGAAAATAACCAGTGTTCTAAAAGAAGGTCTGGAAGGCCGAGTACTCGCCGCCTAGGCGCTAGAAGGACCCTCGCCGACTAGCCCGACTAGACGGACTATCCCGACTATCCCGATTAATTGTCCGACTAGGCGCCGAGTACTCGGCCCTGGAAGCTAGAAGGTGCCCGACCGCCCTAGGAACGCCTAGCGAGTTTTAGAACCTTGAAAATAACTGATCCTCATTGGAACAACGTTTCAATCGATACGCATTGCTATATAAATAGCACTGGTTAGCCGAATAACACCCAATTGAGAAGTTGGCGAAGCGAGTGAAATTGTCAAAATGAGCCATCTTGCGTGTTTACAAGTGAATTTGTTTCAGATTTTGAGATTCTAGCTTTTCCCTCCCCGGCACTCTCGCTCTCTCCTGCATATGTTTGTTTGTGTGTGAACTTTGAAGTGCTCTGCTGAAGTTCCACCAGTCTCACAACTTCCCAGTTTCTAATTTCTTCTAAGAACAATGTCGAACTGCATACCCGATGAAATAGTAGTGGAGATTCTATCAAGACTACCGGTAGTTTCCCTACTTCGATTCAAATCCGTATGCAAATCATGGCACTCTCTCATCACAAACCAAAGTTTCGTCGCCAAACACCTCAACCACTCAGCAAAACAAAATCCCAGAACCTTCTCCTTAGGCGTTTCACCAAAAGTTTTTTCTGTAACAAGGAGCGCTATCTTTTGTGGCATGACGATGATGGAAAGTCTGGTGATGAGTTTTCCAAAATAGACTTCCCATTTATCATCCTGCGTAAAATTTTATTTCCGTATTTCAGGATAGTGGGTAGCTGGAATGGTATACCATGTCTAATCCAGGATTTTCCCAGTCCTACACCACGTATTATTCTGTGGAACCCCTCAATCACGAAATCATTTACCCTTTCCGAAAAGTCTCGAATCCCGGGTATGTTTATTGTCGGATTTGGTGCCCACCCGACAACTCAAGAGTACAAGGTGGTGAGAATTGTGTACGAGTCATCCGATCCAAGTCAGCCAGCAATCGCATCTCGTACAAAGGTTGAGGTTTACACACAAGGCATGGGATCCTGGAGAGTCATTGGTTCCATCTTAACTCCATATTGCCATATTGTACCTGGCCAGGGCTTCGCAGGCCATTGTTAATGGAGTTGTAAATTGGATTGCAACGGATTCTTTGGAGTACGTTGTTTGTCGCAATTCGATTTTGTCCTTCGATATGGGTACAGAAACATTCTCTGTCATGACGCTACCACCCATGCTAATCAATCACAGAACGGAGCCCTTATCGATTAAAGTATTTCAGGGATCGCTAGCTGTATTATGTGATCAGCAAAAGGACGATGGCGCCTGTTGCATTTGGGTGATGAAAGAATTCGGAGTTCCAGAATCTTGGACTAAACTATTCAACTGTAAGTTGGATCTGCCAGTAATTCTCAGAAGGGTATTGGGGTTTTGGAAACATGGTGAGGTTCTTATATCAACAGGAGACAACCGGTTGCTTTCTTACGACATTGGAAGCAAAGCATTGAAAGATATTGGAATCAGGGGGACTGCACTTGTGTTTCATATTGAGCCTTTCGTGGAAAGCCTTGTTTCATTGGAAAACCAAGATGGTGCCTTGGACGGGGTATCAAATACTCTGTGCCGGTTTTTCTCTGTACCTCTGTTCTCACACATTTTCAACCGTTAGATTTACATGGTAATTTTTAAAACATATTCTATATTTCTATTGAATGGTTCACATCTAATGTAATTTCTATAGCAAAGTAGTCGGAAAATTGTAACCGGTAACCACCATTTATGAGATATAAACAATTTTTTGAGCGGCACAAATGCTTAAACAGGACAAATAATATGGGACAAAGCGAGTAAATTGTGCCCCATCCTTTCAACTCTATTACACTTGCCTCACTTGAATGTGGATAATTTAGCTTAGTTAGCTCCACTTCGTTAGTCTTTGCTAGATTTGTGCATTCCAAATTATTAGCCTTAAACAAATTCCATTTAATCTCGGCTCAATTTAGTCACAAAAAGTCTTAATTTCTTGCTATGGATCCCATTCAAGGTGTAAGAAACCTTAGGGGAGGGTGATTTAAATTACCAAAAAAGAGGGAAAATTATTTATGAAGCTATGTTTATTGCCGTTGAAAAGTAAAGGAACGTCATCAGGTCATACCATTAACACTGGTCCAAGGTCTCAGAAGATTGTCTGAATCACTAATCCTCTACAGCGGCACAAAACTAGCTTTCCACCACACTTTTATCAAGCAAATAAAATCACTTAGGCTACCCTAAATCTAAAATGAATTTGGGCAATTTGATTAAATTTTTAAATTGCTTTTTTTTTCCTCTCTCTTTGAAATTGTAGATTTTTATTGCTTGAAAACCCCTTATTGGGTTTAGCATTACAGTTTGTTCCCCCTTCCCCCCCATTATTTAGCACGAAAAGAAATTATATACACTAATTGACCCCACTACCAATTACCGCTGGCTCCGTCCCTATTTAGGATGATTAATCTCTGTGGAATCGAACATTCGACCACGTGAAATTATATACACTAATATTTTGAAATTTGGTGTCAAAATTAGTATCTGGTAAGTTATTGCAAAATTGGTTGATAGTGGTGATTTAGTCCTTGGAGAAAATAACTCGTTCTCTATTGGATTAGGTACCGTCAATAATCAATACGCATTGCCAATAATCTGTTTTAAGAAATTAGGTACCGTCTGCTAAAAAAATATAGAGGTGTTGTGCACTACCGTGCCGCGCACCGTGTTGTGCACTCCTCGGCCGTCCGATCGTATTTTGGACGGTTCGGATGTGTTCGGAATTTTTAATTTAATTTTGATTTATTTTGGTCGGTAAAAATCAAAACACATTCGAGCCGTCCAAAACATGATCGGACGGTCGAGGAGCGCACAACACGGTGTGCGGCACAGGAGTGCACATCACCTCCCCCTAGTACTCGCTCGGTTCCTTTTTAAGTGATCCTTATCGGAATACGTGCAATTTCAAACCCCTAAAAAACATATTTCTTTATATAATTTTTTAATTTTTTTATACCAAATTAAAGTGCTCATTGAGGACTTTAAGTTGGTGCAAAAAAAAAATTAAAATTAAAACGTTATACAGAAGTACATTTTTTAAATTCACAAAAATAAAGGTTTTTTTCATGTCAACTCAAGTTAAGTTTTTTTTTACAAGAATGATTTACTCAACGAGCTCTAGAAATATGTTTCTTCTGGATAATAACTTTGGTTGCAAAATGGAGCCCTATGTGATAGAATACACAGCAACTCCAAAATCTTTGAGAGTTCAACTTCCCTTTTCGAGGTGTAAGGCGTCTCGACGTGCTCAACGATGACAATTGTGTCATTAAACTGTTCAATCTGTAGGGTATATTGAGCATTACGTTGATATGAAAAATTAAATAAATAGGAAATTAATTGATATCTGTAAAATCAAGATACTTTGTCTCACAGACATTTTTTTAATATTATACTGAACATACATTTTCGCACAACTAATGTTATGGACAAGAGAATATTAATATCAATTTTATTTTTTGATTGAATGGTCAACTTAGGGGGGTGTTCCACTAATTTGGTTTTTGGGTTTTTTTGGATGTTTTGGTTTTGCAAAAAAACTAACTTGTTCCATTAAACTGATTTTTTGTATGTTTAGCTTTGCAAAAAAACTAGTTCCACTAACTAGTTTTTTGGCTTTTTTGGTTTTTTAGTTTTGCAAAAAAACTAAGTGATTTTTTGTTAGTGGAATGAGATAGTTTTTGAATTAAAACAAAATTGTTTTTTTTTAGCGGAACGGGGCCTTAGTGCTCCATAAATTGAACGTTCAGATTAAGATGACAAAATTTCAATTCAATACTGTGAGGCGGCCTATTGGGAGGTTTGTGTTGCGCAGATCTCAGCCGTCCATTCCGAGATCCAAGGCTCGGATAGGCGCTCAATTTTTTTATTTTTTTTTTACATTTGAAATGCGTTTAAGGAGGAGGAGAGAGAGAGCACTACTACGAGCCGTTGGATCTCAAAATGGACGGCTGAGATCCGCGTAACGCAAACCCCTCGTTTGCGCCGCTTCCGTAAAAAAGTTTTTCTCAAAAAGAAAACACTCTTTTTGGTAATTAGGGAAAAAAAAGAAAGAAAAAAAAAGGAAAGAAAAAAAAAAGAAAAAAGAGGAAAGTTAGAAGAACTTTTTAGTTAAAATAATTTAGTTTAATTATTTTTGCTCTCTCTTTTTCCTCTCAAACCAATCAAAGGAAGGGGGAAATTTTTTGATCTCCTTTCCTTTTCTTCCCTTGGGTTCCAAACAATATTTCAAGAGAGTCTCTCTCTCTCTCTCTCTCTCTCTCTCTCTCTCTCTCTCTCTCTCTGGTCTGTGTGATTTGAAGTGCTTGGCCAGAGGAAAGAGAACGGAAAACGGTTTGATGGCTCCAAGTTCTCCAAATATAGGGCTTATATGTACGATTGCAAATGTAAGTCTACACCAAATCCCTACTCCAATTCGATTTATGTGTCAAATCCTGTGAATTCAGTAGTAGGATCTGTTTTCTTACACAACAATGTCAGACTACATACCCCATGAACTATTAGTTGATATTCTGGTTAGACTACCTGTAGCTTCTCTTCTTCGATTCAAATCAGTTTGCAAATCATGGAACTCTCTCATCACAAACCCTAGTTTCGTCACCAAACACCTCAATCACAGCAAAACAAACTCTGAAAGGATTCTCCTTGGGGTTTATACCGAAGGAGATGACCAAAGGGGATATCTATTGTGCCGGGATAATGAACAATTCGGTGATGAGTCATCAGAGTCAAAGTTCCCGTTTGTAGTCCCATTGGATCCACCACTTGAGCGTTTCAGGATAGTGGGTAGCTTGAATGGTATCCTATGTCTACAACTGTATTTTTTCCGTGAAACAAGCATTATGTTGTGGAACCCGTCAACTAGGAAATCAGTAATTGTTCCTAAGCATGAAGGCTTGTGTGTGTCTGTTCTTCTTGGATTTGGTCTCCATCCCGCAACTCACGAGTACAAGCTGGTAACAGTTGAGTATGAGGTTACTCGTCTTGGAATTGGTAAAAAGTTTGTTATCTACACGCAAGCCATTGGATGGAGAAGGATGGTTTCTACTTTACCTTATCACCTTGTTGTATATGAAGCGCAGGCTTTTGTTAATGGAGCTATAAATTGGATTGGAAGTCATCAATTGGAGTCGGGTCGTTATTGCAATTCGATAGTGTCATTCGATATGAGTGCGGAAACATTATCTTTACTGACGCTACCACCCACACTAGCCAATGAACAGTACGAGTTAAATAGTATTAAAGTATTTCAGGGATCATTGTCTGTGTTATGTAGTCGGGTAAGGGACGCCAAGTGCTGTCTGCATGTGGGTGATGAAAGATTATGGAGTTCCAGAATCTTGGACTAACGTACTCAGCTTTGAATTGGATGTGCCACTACGTTACGAAGGAGCCTTGGTGTTTAGGAAACACAGGGGGGTTCTTCTATGGGCATGGGACTACCGGTTGCTTTCATACGACTTTGGAACCAAAGCATTGACAGATACTGGAATTAGAGGGGATGCATCCAAATATTTATGTGTGGAGCCTTTTATGGAAACCCTTGTTTCATTGGGAAACCAAAACGGTGTTCTGGATGAGCAGTTGAACCTTATGTGATGCATTGGATCCAACTTCCCAGAGAGGAGGAGACACTGTCTAAACTCTAAATTCAGTACATGAACTCAAAGAAAGGTTTGAGAACTAATTTATTCTTGTTTTGGTTCTATATGTCTTGACATTCTGTCGTTCACGCTCCAAGGCAAGCACACTCCCGTTTGAATCCTATGGCATATTCAGATATCTGTATGTTGTTTTGTTATGTTGCATTGACTGGGTCAAGCAGTTATGCATATATTAGAAAGAGATAATCCCTACCCGTCCTTCATCTGTATCGGGTAGCTAAATTAGTTCTTCGTTTGCCGATGTGCAGGAGATGGTGATTTTTTATCGCATTGATATGCCATGGCTTCATTACTCATACACTACCGGCATACTCATGCATAACATGTTCAGATTGATGTACTATGGTTCGCTAAGGTTATATCAATTGGGTCATGAGTTGTTGAAGTAATTTTTTTTGTTGATCAGAAATTTCTCACATGTTTGTTTTCACTTTTCACACTATTTTCTGTTGGGTGACTTACTCTTACCCTTGAGGTTTTTGAAATTCCACTGTCTTTCTGTCTTAGTGCTGTCGTGGAAAGACTTCAAGAGAGAGGTGACTTTCCTAAAGGACTCACCTGGTGAAAAATACCCAAGGAGAGCAAGCACCGTGAATGTCTTGAACTTTTAAGAGTTTAGATTGCAGGGGACAACTTTGCTAGCAAGAACACAAAATCAGCTTTTTTGCAATTTATTCCGGGGTCTGTTTCCATTCCTTTCTTCGACATCAAACCTGTCGGCCAGACCTAACTAGAACGAGTCGAGTCCTCCTATGGGAATCCCTACGAGCTGAAGTATCCGATGGCTTGAGTCTACTTTCGATTAGATTTTCTATTGCAAAGTCAGAGTCAAAAGAATATGCACTACTCAATTAAGCATTTTGCCCAAGTACTTCACAACAAGTACATCAAGCCAAGTATTAAACGAGTTTAAATCACAATTTTGAGTTGTGTTGGGCTAGTAAATTGAATACTTTTTGGTTCTCATTTTTCCTAAAATTTTCTATCTTCCTCCATCAAGCCAAACATCGATTCTAAGAGCAAGTGTATATTAACCAAGAACGAAGATGATGGTATCGCAATGACCACGAAAGCTATTGAAACTACAGGTGGAATAAACACCTACTGCTCTTAAACTCAAAGAAGCTGGTACATTGGAATGTTAAACGAAAAGCACAAAAAACAGTCCAACAGCGATTCAACAAAGGGCAGGCGTAATTCTTCAAACCATAGTCGATTAATTCCCCTTTCAGAGAGAAGCGAAAATGGGCAAGACGATGTTAGGCTTCCGCGGAAGTTCTCTGATCAAAATTTTATAGAGAAAGACGACACAATTGAATAACACCAATATATCGCTTCTCGTACAGTGTTGAAACAACACTGGCCCAAGACTCAACCAAAGGAAGAAGCAATCTGAACTTTAGAAGAACAACATGGAAATATTATTGCTACACAGGAAAAATACTAGCATAAGTTGGAGAAACAACCAAAAGTCACTATACGAATTACAGCTGATGGGGATACATAAAGGAGCAGAAATACTGTCTTGAAAAACTAAGGAATAATGGAAATAAAGAAGGTACAGAAAAAGACATTGGGAGATGAAAAGGTTTGTGGAAAAACAAACAACTCTAGTCAAAGGACCAGAAAATGAAGAGAAATAAAACAGCTGGAAAAAGACTTTAATTTTAACACTCCCCCTTAAAGTGATTTTCCAGAGATCATGCCAAGCTTGCTGCGGAGAAGTTCGAATGGTCCCTTGGAGAGTGACTTTGTGAAGATGTCAGCGACATTGTCATTGCTTCGCACCTCATGGACTTCAATTGTTTTGTCAAGAACCTTCTCACGAATAAAATGATGTTCAATCTCAATATGCATGGTCCTTGCGTGGCAAACCGGATTAGTTGCGAGCTTGAGAGCACTTTGATTGTCACAAAAAATGGTAGTCGGTTTAGTGATTTGAGAAGTAACATCCCCCACCAATCGCCTTAACCACACACACTCTTGAGCTGCGAGAGAGGCAGCCTTATACTCAGCCTCGGTGGTAGAAAGGGAGACTGACTCTTGCTTCTTGCTGCACCAGGATATACAAGTAGGGCCACAAAAGAAAACATAACCCGAAGTAGATTTCCGATCATCCAAATCGCCCCCGAAATCAGCATCAGAAAATCCCTTCAAATCAAAGACAACTCCTTCACGAAATATAGGCCCATGTCGAGAGAAGAATTTACATACTTCAAAATCCTCTTAGCAGCATCCAAGTGTGGTTTTCGCGGAGCTTGCATAAAGCGACTAACAAGCCCAACAGAAAAAGCAATATCGGGTCTTGTGATAGTCAAGTAGATAAGACTACCAACGAGAGCACAATAAGGTTGAGGATCCGGAAGAAGCTTGCCTTCATCGCGCCTGAGCTTCATGTTGGCATCAAGAGGAGTAGAGCACTTTTTTCTGCATTGACACCAAACTTGCTAACAATATTTTTTGCATAACTACTTTGAGATAGAAACATCCCACCTTCCACAGTCTCAACTTGCAAACCAAGAAAGTGACTAAGCTTGCCCAAGTCCTTCATCTCAAACCGCAGAGAAAGATCCATTCGCAGCTTTGCTACTTCTTCCTCATCGTTCCCAGTAACAATCATATCATCTACATAGAGAAGAACAATAGCCTGCAACCTGCCATGCTTCTTAACAAACAAGGTTGGATCGGAATCAGAAGTAGCGTATCCACAAAATTTCAAGAACTCAGCAATCTTACCAAACCACGCTCTAGGAGCTTGCTTTAAGCCATAGAGGGCCTTTTTAAGTTTGCAAACAAAGTCCGGATGAGCATGAGATTTGAAGCCACACGGTTGCTCCATGTAGATGTCCCTGTCAATCTCACCATATAGAAAAGCATTTTTTACATCAAGTTGCCATAGCTTCCAGCCAAGAGACGCTGCCAAAGCGATCACAAGCCTAACCGAAGTCATCTTAGCCACAGGACTAAAAGTTTCTTCATAGTCTTCACCATATTTTTGAGAGAACCCACGAGCAACCAGTCTTGCTTTGAACCTGTCCACACTTCCATCAGTCTTCCGCTTTATTTTGAACACCCATTTGCATGTAATGGGTTTCACATCTTTGGGTTTGGGCACAAGATCCCAAGTTTCATTTTTCACAAGTGCTTGCATTTCTTCTTTCATTGCACAATCCCATTCCTTTGTACCATTTGCTTCTTCAAAACAAGAAGGTTCACCATCATCCATAGGATTAGCAAGAAAACAGGAGTAAACATCTGCAAAATTACCATCTCTATAACGAGCGGGTAAGACAAATATCCTTGTGGATCTTCTAAGAGGTGGAGTACAATTTGAACCTCCCCCGCATTTTGTGAACTAGAATGCTGATCATTCTCCCCTTCATTCGGACTCTCCTGTTCACAATGTTCTTCTACAAAAGAAGAAGAAGAAGAAGCAGTAGGAGAAGGAGAACAAGAACTGTTAGAAGACATAGTTGCATCAGGAAACTTAGAAACACTAAGTTCCACATGTGGTTCAACACGAACATGAGAAGTACAACCAGTTTCTCCGATTGAAACACCATCCACTCCAAAAATGAAGTGACTTCATCAAAGACCACATCTCTAGAAACCACGAACTTATGTGTCTGGGGATCCATGCATTTCCAGCCCTTCTTTCTTTCATCATAGCCAATGAAGATGCACTTATTGGCCTTGGCATCTAACTTGGTTCTTTTACTATCCGGCACATGAACATAGCAAACTGAACCAAACACTTTCAAGTGCTTAACATTTGGCTTCTCATCAAACATCAATTCATACGGGGATTTCATATTTGTCGGACTAAGGGGCATCCGGTTGATCACATAAGTAGCACAAGACATGCCCTCCGCCCACAAGGCCTTTGGTATATTTTTTGAATGCATCCAACACTTACAAGTCTCCACAATATGTCTAATCTTTCTTTCGGCGACCCCATTTTGCTGTGGTGTATAGCTGCAAGTGAGTTCCCTTTTGATACCATTCTCCCGGCAAAAGAGAAAAATTCATTTAAGATAAACTCACCTCCATTATCAGTCCTCAACTTCTTAATTCTCAATCTTTTAATTTTCAAGTCAAGGATACCTTCTATAGTCATCTTGAATTCCTTGAAATAGGGAAGAGCTTGAGATTTTTCTTTCAAAAAATAGACCCAAGTATACCTTGTATAGTCATCCACAAGAAGCATCATGTATCGGCAACCAGAATATGAAGGTGTTAGGCAAGGTCCCATTAAATCACAATGGATAAGCTCTAATGGAGCCTTGCACCGAGAGTAGGACTTATCAAATGGAAGACGATGTGCCTTGCCATATTGACAGCCCTCACACACTTCACCATTTCCAAAAGAAGTTAACTTTGGCAGCCCATTGACTAGATTTTGTGAAACCATTGCCCTTAGTTTACTCATGTTAATATGCCCCAATCTGGCATGCCAAAGTGCAGCACCATCATTGTTACTCATGCTATCAACATATGAAGAGAGAACAAATAAATCTTTAACTCTCTTACCTGTGTGAACAATATTCGCCTCCAAGTTAGAGATGTTCCGCAGAAACTTCACGTCTTTTGGCCCAAAGAGAACATAATGGCCAGAATCCACTGCATTTGCCACAGAGAAAAGGTTCTTCTTCATACCAGGCACTTGAAACACACTGTTCAATGTAATAGGTTCAGCCCCACCGCACTTCAATGTCACAACCCCTTCTTTTTCCACCGGATGGATAGAATTGTCTGCTGTGATAATTGCATCGTTGCCTTGGTATTCCCGGAAGGATGAGAATTTAGAACCATCACCAGTTAAATGATGCCCGCAGCCGGAATCAACAATCCAATCATTATCAAAATTGATCGTTGATAGCGCATCAACTGAAGTAATTCCAGCCAGGAAGCAACTATCCCACTCATCACTTTCATCTTTCTTTGCAACATAACCACCCTTTAATTTAACTCGACAATTCTTCTTTATATGTCCAGTTTTACCGCACCTGTAACACTTGAAGTTCTTGTTTCCAGCTTCCTTTCCATTCAACTTGCCATTACCACCATTTTTGTTGGATGAGTCATCGCCTTTTGAACTTCCCCCCTTCTCCTTCTCCTTGTCATGACTCCTTTTATTAGAGAACAAAGCTTCTCCATCACTCCCGGACATAGAACACCCAGCACATTTGACGAGCTAAAGATTCTTGAGAAGTAAGAAGATTTTCAAACTCCACCAAGGATGGTTGAGTAGCCCATCCTTGAATAGAGGTAACAAAAGGCACGTACTCCTTCTTCAATCCTCGAATGATATGCCTCTTCATTCGCGCTTCAGATATAGGTTCCTCCGCATCAAGAATGGAAATCTCGGAACATAGGTTCTTAATTTTCAGAAAAAATTGAGAAATTGAGAGATTGCCCTGAGTGGTGTTAGCCAACTCATTTTCCAACATCTGCAATCGCGCCACATCCTTCTTGTTAAACAAACCATCAAGAGTAGTCCAAATTTCCGCAGCGGACTTACAAGCTATGATGTGGTCAAATAAGGCATGAGATATACTCCTCTTCAGGATAGACTCTGCCTTAGCATTGCCGATTTGCCACTTTTTCAAGACTGCAGCATTCTCCGGAGTTTCTGCAGGGGCTACCTTATCATCTCCATCAACAAAGGACCACAAGTCTTCACCGACTAGAAAAGACTCCATGCATGACTTCCATATCTTGTAGTTAGATTGAGTGAGTAACTCAATGCCGAACCCATTTAGCTTTCCACCTGAATCCATCTTCGAAACAAGCACCAAATTGACCTTCTTCACCAAGGGAGTCAAGGACAGAGTCACAGTTACCCTTGTGGCTCTGATACCATATAGAGAAAGACGACACAATTGAATAACACCAATATATCGCTTCTCGTACAGTGTTGAAACAACACTGGCCCAAGACTCAACCAAAGGAAGAAGCAATCTGAACTTTAGAAGAACAACATGGAAATATTATTGCTACACAAGAAAAATACTAGTATAAGTTGGAGAAACAACCAAAAGTCACTATACGAATTACAGCTGATGGGGATACATAAAGGAGCAGAAATACTGCCTTGAAAAACTAAGGAATAATGGAAATAAAGAAGGTACAGAAAAAGACATTGGGAGATGAAAAGGTTTGTGGAAAAACAAACAACTCTAGTCAAAGGACCAGAAAATGAAGAGAAATAAAACAGCTGGAAAAAGACTTTAATTTTAACATGTACTTGGTCCATGTAAAATAGGAAGAACGAATTACATTATATGTATTTTAGGGGGTTAAATATCTACTTGCCCCTTAAATTATCAACAAAAATTTTACTTCCTCCTTCAACTACCAATTGAACTCACTTACCCCTTCAACTACCATTTTTTTCTTTACTAAGGACAAATCACATTTTTCATCCATTTGATGGACTGAAAACTTAACTCCAAGGCTATATTAGTCTTTAACCTTGCATACCCTATATGTATATGTATATGTATATATGTATCATCTTCTTCTTCTTTTTATCGTTTATGTGCAAAGCAGTAAGCACAGTCCGGAACCCTACACAGTTGCCTTGTGACCTATGAAATACAAAAACAGAAATGTTTGATTTCGTTATTGTGGCAAATCTCCGGGATTACAAAATGATTTTTACCTCCCAATAACATTGGAAGATGATATCAGGAATGTACAAAATCTACAAAATGCATCTATATGTACAAGCCCCCCAAAAGTTGTCATCTTTGATTTGCAAACCACCGAAGCCACAGATGGATTCTAGTGTGCAAGTGGTACTCTAACTATCCCCGGAAGCTCCTACGCGCATTTAAGTGCGACTTGAAGCTCAATCTAGGTTCTCAAATGCTACGTACAATCATCGGCTACGTTCAAGAAGAAGAAGATGATACACATATACATATACATATAGAGTATGCTAGGTTAAAGACTAGTATAGTTTTTGGGTTAAGTTTTCCGTCCATCAAATGGATGGAAAACATGATTTGTCCTTAATAAAGAAGAAAATGGTAGTTGAAGGGAAAAGTGAGTTCAATTGGTAGTTGAAGGGGGAAGTAAAAAAAAACAATTGATAGTTTAAGGGGCAAATAGATATTTAATCCTATTCTAGGCACCCCTACTATATATAAGGTGTCGTTTTCGTTTTGGTATAGCTTTTTACGAAACTATCCTCCCTTCATTATGTTAGATATTAACGTTTTACACCCTTTGCAATTTTCTTCGGATTAAAAGATAAAACATTTCCGCGCATTATCTTTTTTTTTTTTGGACTCCAAAATAAACTGCTAATAGAGATCTTTAATTTGATGCGAAAAAATTTAAAAAATTGTGATACGACAATTTTATGAAACTACCCTCCCTTCGTCTATTAGATATTAACGTTTTATGTCCTTCGCAATTTTCTTTGGATAAAATATTGAAGTGCTTCCGTGAATAATTTTTTGTTTTTTTTTGCAACAAAATAAACTGTTAATAGAGATTATTAATTCGATGCGGAAAATTTTGAAAATTTGTTTACGGCCAGTGGTGGTTATTGTTCACGTTTTTGGTACAGAAATTTTACGAAACTACCTTCCTTTCATTATGTTATTTACTACTAATAGAGATCTTTAATACTAATAGAGATCTTTAATTTGATGCGGAAAAATTTGAAAAAATGTGTGCGAAAGTATTTTACGTTGTTGTCTTATTGGTTCTGCAAAGAGTTTGCAACTATGACATTGGTGGTTTGTTGGCTTTGCAATTGTCTTCAGATAAAAAATAAAGTATCTCCATGCATAATTTTTTATTTTTTTGCACCAAATTAAACTACTAATAGAGATCTTTAATTTGATGCGAAAAATTTTGAAAAATTATATACAAAAGCATTTTACATTGCTGGCTTGCAGGGTTTGCAATTTTCAGGAAAAAAATATGTACAAGGCACTCATAATTTGTTGATTTTTTGCGTCAAAATAAACCACTAATTGAGATTTTCAATTTGGTGTGAAAATTCAAAACAAAATGCGGATGAAAGTATTTAATTTTTTGGTCCAAAAAATGTACCCTTTTTTTGGGTAGATCTTCACGTTTTAATGCACGTTCATTGCATGTATTCTTCTACTTAATTTTTTGGTAATGGGCCTAGGTTGCGTGCCTGAACGAGACCCATTTCCTGGTCTGATTTCGCTCTTATTTTGCAAGTTTACTACCCGTGGCCCCATTTTCGTTGGCTGCCATTTTGAAATTGTTGAAGGCAAACCGAAGTCCCTAAATGCATGCCAGTCAGCCATGTAGTTTGGTTACAGGGCCTTAGCCATTTTGCCAAAAATGGATACAAACAGTAAACACATTGACAAAACAATTTTTGAGCGGGTGGTTTTTTTTGCCTCAAGCAAGAATTGTTAGTTGTTCTGTTGTTTGTGGGAATTGACCCTTGGTCATATGACTCATATCACTCATATGAATGGCGTATATGGTGCCTACTAACATGGCTACCACTCCACTGACAAGCGGGTGATTTAATTGCGTGATCCAAATGCGATTTTGATCAAAGGGCATCTTGAACATACATTTGTTGATCGAAATTGCAGCTTGGACCTACATTTCTTACATACCAATGGTGTTTTTATTTTCCGATCAAACCACACACACCCAAAAAAAAAAAAAAAACATGCTGCTTTTTTCTTTAACAGTTTTAAAAATGTATATAAAATGCTACTCCCTCCGTCCCTTTTTAAGTGTTTAACTTTCTATTTTGGGCTGTCCCTAAATAAGTGTGTGGTTTGAAAAGTTAATGGGTAAAAGGTTGTATAATTATCATTTTGCCATTTTGAAAAGTTAGTGGGTAGAGTTAATGGATAAAAGTGGAGGATAATTTTGAAAAGTAGAGGTAAAAGTTGATGTGAAAACTGTAAAGTTGAGGAAAAAGTTGATGTGAAAGGTGTAATGATGATGTTTTTTTAATAAGTTGGATTTACGAAGTAACACATTTAAAAAGGGACGGAGGGAGTAATTAGTTTAGAAAATAAAGATAAGAAAAAAAAATTAAAAAAACCCCCCTCAACCATGACCCATTTTCACTTAGTTCCCCTAAAGTCTAAAACTCAACACTTAACCCCCTTAAAGTATCCATCTCTCAACCATGACCCATTCACTTGCCTCCCTAAAATTTAAAGTTCAAAACTCAACCCAGTTTTCCAAAAGATTTTAGCACCCAGTTGCTAAAATCACCATATTTCAAATCAAAAAATGAAGTGGTTTCATGTATCGTTTTTCGATTTTTTTCGCACCAAATTAAAGTACTTGAGGAGTTATTTAATTTGGTGCGAAAAAAATTGAAAAACGATACACGGAACCACTTCATTTTTTGATTTGAAATATGGTGATTTTAGCAACTGGGTGCTAAAATCCCCAAAAAGTATCCATCTAATGACAGTATACTCCTTCTGCTAGCAAAATGTTAGGACTACTCCTTCTGCTAGCAAAATGTTAGGATTTTGAATGTGAGCCAAACATGATAAGGCAAATAAGACTTAATGACAAAAGCCCTTTTTTCCATCTTCAGCAATTTCCCAAAATTAGAAAAGGTTGAGAAGCGAACAAAAGAACCTGATTGTTGGGGTCAGTTGTGGGGGAAACACGTACGAGGCGATCCAAAATGCTTGGGGTTGGAATATCTTTTAAGTGGAGTGTGGTAACTAGATTATATTTTTGATATGATGGTTTTAATGACGTTTTGAGTGAAGGTTAAGGTGAAAAGAACGTGATGGGCTGATGATTCGTGAGCACGAGAGTAAAACGTAATATTTTTCGTTGACATCATTCTTAGTATGATTCATAAAGGGTTACCCCATTTTGTTGTCCTCTTTTTTAGAGATTGTGTAAACAATTTCGATGGCAAAAATGCCTCCATTAAGAAACTGAACGAGAGAAAAGGGGGGAAAAAACTGTAGGGTACAAAAAAGAAAACGCATGCAATGGTAACCACCTAAACCACATTCACCCCATCTCCCCTCATTCTCAACAAGTCTGAACCAGTAACCCACCTAAAAAACCAACTGCTTCACTTCCACTTTCATAGACTTCTGCTGCAATTTCAATACAAAATGGTGGTGGTTTAACCCCAGATTTTCTCTCATTACTTGCACACGCATCCCGTGTTCTCCAGACGCTAGTATGCGGTTCTTTCCTGCTTATTCTCTAGATAGAGTTCCTGCTTGAAAGTGAAGCTTTACTGCTTTAGTCCTAACTAAACTCAGTGCAGATTATATATGGAGACCGTCTCGGTTATGTTCTACTGGGGAGGGAACACATTACAAGACCCTGAGGAAGGTTTTTCATATGACATCCCTCCGAAGGGGTTCTACGAAGTAACTCCGCCTATGTCCCTCGTTGAGTTGGAGTCAATGCTCATGCCCAAGGTGGTCAGTAGTGGGGAAACAGGACGTTTGAGATTCACTTGTAGATTTCCGTTCAGGAATTGGCAGAATGTCCTCAAGTACAAGCCATTTCCAATCAACGATGACGAGTCGTTCTCAACTCTCCTACAAAATCGTTCCATCTTCCCATCGTGCCCTGAAATTTACGTAGTGATGGAGTACACATACAGGGAAGAGCACATGAGGTTCTCTCCTATTCCTCTTGCGGGTTTCAATGCTCCGGGGAAAATGCCGAAACAAAGCAAGCGACTTCTCACATCAACCTCACCGGAGAAACACTCACCTGCAGCGGAAATCGTTGAGAGCAATGTGGATCTACTAACTAAGATACTTTTACCGGTGCCCGCAAAGTCACTCATGAAGTTCAAGTGTGTGTCCAAGCATTGGCTCTCTCTCATCTCCGACTCGCAGTTTGGTAGCGACCATACTCGCAGTAATCCCACTCCTCTTGTCTCGGGCATATACTTATACTCCGGCCATTGGGTATCCAAGGATTTGTCCTTGAATGAGCTACTTTTGCCTGTCTCCATCGGCAGCCACCTAAGAAGTAGTCTTCCGACTTTCTCCTTTCTCGACGGTGTTTTGTCGAAATATCTAAAAAGAGCAAGCCACTCTCACTCTTCCAATGGTTTAATATTGTTGTGTGCACGTCGCAATGCATATGACTCATATGAAGATAAAAACTATATTGTTTGCAATTTGACCACCCAAAAGTTCGTAGCACTTCCCAAACATAGTCACCCTTCACTTCAGTTATGTTGTGGGGAAGAACCATACTTGGTTTTTGATCCTACGAAATCACTTTATCACAAGGTTGTGCTCGTTAATAGTTCTTATGACCCTAATGTTTGCCAATTGTGTATATACTCTTCTGAGAGTGCGTCTTGGAAGAACGTGAGTATGACACCGCCAATTAAGAACTCCAGACGTGGTACCATTTGGAATGGAGCAATTATTTGGAGGAATTGCTCGAGCCACGAGCACGTCTACGATCGATTGGATGTGGATACAGAGAAGCTTGCAGTACCTCGTTTGCCCCCTGACCCTAATCTTTCGAAAGGGATGCTTTATTTTGGAGAATGTGATGGCCATTTGCTTCTTATTCAACTTCCTTCTCGTGACGCCAAGGAATTCAGAGTCCTTGAGATGGACAAAGATGACTTCCGCTGGACTGTCAACTGTCAAGTACCGGGTAGATCTAACATCCTTAATATTGCCGAATTTAAGAGGATGTGTAGTTTCTGTGATTGGTGTTGTGAAACGAGCAAAGGAAAATGATATGGCAGTGGTGTTCTACAACCGGGGCAAAGTTTATTACTGTAATCTTGAATGCAGGACAATGAAGGTTCTTTGCGACTAGCCTCCTGTTCTGATTCCAAACGCGCGAGAAAAGGGGCTTTACGAATTTTCTTATCAATTCATCGAAAGTCTATCACCTGTTTGAGTGATGCTTTACATCTTGAAGCAATGTCATAATATTTTGATCAAATGGTTAATGTTTTGGTCTTTAATGTTTACCTTATCTTTTAAGCTAATCTTAGATGTTATGTATTGATCAATGACTGTTGTATTAGGCGTACTTTAATGTGGCTTTACACAAGGGAGAGTTTTGTAGCCCAACACAGATTTGTTTTGAGTTGTTTAAACCTGAAACTAAGATATAAAATGATCTGATGAGACGGGTACTTGTACATTTGAACTGTTGTTCATTTCGGAAAAGATTCAATTGGGTCTCTTTGATTAATTGCTGAGGTTAGAAACTACTTGCTTGCGAATTCCATGCGTTTATGTGAGGTGAGGCGGCTCTAAGGACAAAGAGCTGCCAAGGAGAGTTGACCCTGCGACCTTAACCATTGCAACAACCCCCTTGGGTTGAACTTGTTCTATGTTGTTTCTGAAACAATGACAGGTGATGAACTTATCATCTCTGTTGAGTCTTCCACAATCTCGACAAACTTAGAACCTTCTGTAGTCCATGATTCATGATTGCCTGCTGAGCAACCAGTGAGCGCTTTTCAGCTCAGCTGGGGAAAGTAGTAATAGGTAAGGTCTCTTAAACTTAAATGTATTAGAGCATCCTCATCAGGCTCAACAAAAATTGGGGCAAATTTAACCTCAAAAATTCATTTTATAAATTAACAAGTCACTTTTTCAAAAACTCACAAAATCAGATTCTCTATTCAGGAAGCCAGGAGAGAGAATTGTTTTAACCTGTGAATAGTGCCTCAAAGGATTTACCGAGTTACTGTATCAAAGTTATAACTTTTGCAGATTTACAAAAAATTTGTTGAGTCTGATTTGTGGGGTTTTTTTCCCCTTTCACTCAACAACTTAGCCTTCAGGGGGATTTGCCTCCCCTGATGAGGATGCTCTTAAAGGGAAATAAGAAAAGGAAATCTCAAAATAGAAGACACAATCAGATATAGATTTTAAAAGAAACTGTATGTATGTTCTATATACCTACTTTCATAATGAAAGAATTAAATATCTATCGAAAAATAAGCTGTCACGTTTCAGCTCCATGAATATTTTGTTTTACCACTATCCTTAGTATTTTTACATTTGAGTTTATGACTGTCATGGGCAAACCAGTAATCAATTGGAAAATCTCTTATCATAGCTGCAACCGATAACAAAAATCTCTGATTTCTCATGAAAAACTGACTTCCGTCCCAGTTATTTTGGATCCCAAACCAGAAGAGGACAAGAGGTGATGATAGGAAGGTGATATCGGGAAATGTTAGGCTTCCACGGAAGTTCTCTGATCAAAATTTTATTTGATTATATTTGGTCCACGTAAAATAGGAAGAAAGAATTAGGTTATATATGTATTCTAGACATACTAATATATATAGGGAAATTTTCTTATCCACACTCCCGGATTTAAGGGAAAAATGGGGTTTTTTTGTGTTGCAAATTTTTTTTGGAAAATCCGATCCGTCCAATGTGTTCAGAAGGTGTTTTCAAGGGTCCACGCGAAAAATCTTCAAAAAAAAATACCCGGAAGTTCTTGATCCAAGAAGTTTTCGCAAAAAATGTAAATATATATTTTTTGCGAAAACTGCTTGGATCAAGCCCTTCCCGGTATTTTTTTTTGAAGATTTTCCGCGTGGACCCTTGAAAACACCTTCTGAACACATTGGACGGATCGGATCGTCAAAAAAAAATTTGGATCGTGAGGTGCGGAAATTAAAAGTCCGGATGTGAAGGGGATCCTATATATATTTCCGCGTGGACCCTTGAAAACACCTTCTGAACACATTGGACGGATCGGATTTTCCAAAAAAAATTTGCAACACAAAAAAACCCAATTTTTTCCTTAAATCCGGGAGTGTGGATAAGAAAATTTCCCTATATGTATATATATATATACAAGAAGCTTCCTAAGAGGGTTCCCTCACAAAAAAAAGTGCGGGAAAACAGTTGTGAGCCGTTGGATTGAGTGAAGGGCATAGGATCCAACAGCCCACAATTGTTTTCCCGCACTTTTTTTGTGAGGGAGATATATATATATATATATATATATATATATATATATATATATATATATATATATATATATATATATATATGAACGGACGTGCAAGAAGATGACAGTGGGAAGGACTGTTCAAATTTTGATCCAATAAAATTTAAAATTTTTCCTGTCAAACTTACTAGTTTGATACGACTTTTGGGGTATGTGATTGGATAATAAAAGTGGTGGGACCCCTAATATCGTGTTTGGTTTCTCATTTTTTGACCGGACTAGCAAACCTGGCCTTTCAGATAACCTAGTGTGGAAATGGAAAGGCTTTTTAGCCTCCACTTTGCTATCTCACACACTCTAGTTGAAAGCCATCAAACTTGAGACATAACATAAGAGACTGCCTATGTACAAGTCAAACTTCACTTGGCAAAGACTCTACCTATGATATGCACTTCTTAAACAAACAATGAATATTGACAAAACAATTTCTGAGCGGGTGGTTTTTTTCCTTAGGGTCCAGCAAGAAGTGTTAGTTGTTTTGTTGTTAAATATTTTTAGTGTGAATTGACCATTGATCGTATCACTCATATGCATGGGGTATATGGTACCTACCAACATGGCTACCGGCATTGGTTTAAATTGTAAGCGGGTGGTTTAAATTGGATGATTCAGATGCGCTTTTGATTAAAGGGCATCTTGAACGTGCATTGGTTAATCGAAATTACATCTTGAACCTACATTTCTTTTATACCAATGGTGTTTTTATTTTTTGATAACAACAATAATAAAAAAGTTTAAAATACAAACATAAGAAAAAAAAATAACTCCACTCAACCATGAGCCATTTCCACTTAACCTCCTTAAGGTTTAAAACTCAAGACACTTGACCCTCTCAAAGTAGGGTCCTAGGTCCCTATAGTGAAGGCCTCACTGCAGGGTTGTAGTGAGGCCATCCGGCCGTCTATCTCAGCAATGAACGCTTGGATTTTAATTCAAACAATGAATGACTTGAATCATTTGGAGTTTGGATTAAATCCGAGCCGTCGGTGTCGAGGTGGACGGCTGAATTGACCTCGCTACAACCCTGTATTGAGTTACATCACTACAGGGGCCCCAAATCCCTCAAACTATCCATCTCTCAACCATGACCCATTTTCATTTAACCTCCCTAAAGTTTAAAACTCGACACTTAAACCTGGAAAAGTATCTGTCTATTGACATTAAACTGCTTTTGTTAGCAAAATGTAGGATTTTGGATGTGAGCATAACATGATAAGGCAAATATGACTTTATGACAGAAACCCTTGTTTTTTTTTGTTTTTTTTATCTTGAGCAATTTCCCAAAATTAGAAGAGGTTGACAAGGGAACAAAAGAACCTGATTGTTGGGGTCAGTTGTGGGATAAACACGGGTGATCCGGGATAGAAAATGCTTGGGGTTGGAATATCTTTTAAAGTGGAGTGTGGTCAATGGTTTATGTTTTCGATGTGATGGTTTTAAGGAGGTTTTGGGTGAACGTTAAGGTGAAAAGAACGTGATGGGCTGATGATTGATAGGCAAGAGATGAAGAGAGTAAATCGTGAATTTCCGTTGATGCCATTCTTAACATCTAAGATTCATATAGTATTGTTTAAGGGAGTCAAGTGTTGAGTTTTACCAAACTTCAAGAAAATTAAGTGAAAATGGGAGTTTAATATAATTTACCCTAGTTTGTCAAAAAAACCATAAAATTCTAGAAATAAGAAAACAAGGATACTGTACATGTTAATAATAATAAAAAAAGGCAAATTCTACAATCCGCCCAAAGGGCTGCCTGTAAGTGGGTTTCGTACACATTGATTCTTGTAGTAGAGTGTGGCAGGCAAAGGTCTATAGGTTGTAGCTCCAAAGTGACGGAAATATCCTCTTCTCTCACTTCAAATACCACAACGAACATAAGGTGGCACTTTTTCGGTTTTTTCAACAAAATTACTTTTTCCTCTCTCTCCCTTTTTTTTTTTTCAAACTTTACTGTTTCATTTTACATTTTCCATGCGCCCTACAAATTCTAAATAAGTCCTTATCGCTATCAGATTGAGCTACTTTTTTTTATTGGTACCTACAAAAGATATCTTAATAATAACGAGCGGTTTGAATCATTTTTGTGGAGTCCAGAGTGACCCCTCAAAAAATCGATAAATCATTAATCCTAATTATGTGTTTCACTTTACGAATTCTGAAAGAGCCCCTACCAATATTGAATTGAGCTAATTTTTTGCACACGAAACCAATAAAAAACACCTTGAATGCTTTTAGCAATGGTAAATTGAAGTAGTAAAAGTTGTGGGAACTAAACATGGAAAACTTACCCTGAATCAAGAACTTAAAATTATTCTTTCTTTATTATTATTTTTTTTTTGTCATTCGTCATTCTTAATCTATTAAATGAGAGGGGAAATGAGACTTGATCCCGGAATGCAGTGTGAGGCATCCAAGAGATCTACCGCATGAGATACCCACCACTTGCGCTTAAAACTATTCAATTGAATAGATTTTTGCTAGGTAACTTGAAAAATCATTTTGAAGTTAAAGAATGACTTGGATTATTTTATGGAACTCGTAAGTGGGCCTCACAGGCCGATCTGTGGACCATCGGTGGACTATACTGATTTTGCAAAAATTGGTTAGTTTGGGCCCACTCTGGGCCCCATACAAATTATCGGAGTCATTCATGTTTTTCAAAATAATGTATATTTGTACTCAAAAAAATCAACTCAATCGGATATCGTTAAGTGTTCTACCGGTTCATCCAATTTTTGAAAACCGATGGAGCACTTAACATCCAATTGAGCTGATTTTTTACAATGTACAAGTAAACATTATTTTGAACAATATGAAAATCTCCGATCATTTATGTGGTGTCCGGAGTAGGCTCAAACCAACTGATTTGTTCAAAATCTGTACCCATAGTAGTGTCAAAAAAGAAAAAAGAAAAAAAAAAAACTTCGTGAAAAGGTTGGAAAAAAGGAAGGCTAAAGTTGTAAGGCAAAAGCTAGAAATCACCCTAAGGGTGGTCAGCATTGCACCCCACGCGCGCGTTGGTTGGGTGGTCATTGTGAACTGAACGCGCCACTTATCTGCATGTTTTTTTTTTTTTTTGAACTGAAAGTCATTTCATTAATTCGGCCGAAAGCCAAGCCAAATACAAGATTTCAATACAAAAACGGAAAGAACCGAAACTACTATGACTCGGGCAACGAGCACACCATAATAACCATGACGGGCATGAGGCTCTAAGACTCGTACTACAGAGCAGACGCAAGCCCATACGAGGGTCGATGCATAGGGTCCTACCCAAACCACAATAGTAACAAACCTATGGCTCAATCCAACCCATGAGAGCTAAAAAGAAATCTAGACTTCTCTGGAAACCACTCGGAGAAGTTGAAACCCGAGACTTATCTGCATGTTCACCTGCAACAAAGTACTATATATTACTAGTGCCACCGTTCTAGTTGATGTGACGTCAATGTCTACTCTTTCAATTCCCTAAAAACCCTTTGAATCCACGCATTACACAAAGGAAAAACCCCTCAATGGTTAACCTTTCATGTCTTGACAGGCTAAGGTACTATTACAACGGTACCACCAAGCCATTTTTACTTCTTTTCTTTCATGCTTTTTGTTTGTTTGTGAAGTACTCCCTTCGTCCGAATTTGTTAGTCCGTTTTGAGAATTTCAATTTTTTTTCAAAAAATATGCAGACTAAAAGTTAAATACAATAAAAATGACTTTGCAGCAAAAATATAACTGACACAACTAGTCTACACATCAAAAGTTATCCATAAAAAATGAAACCACTGATTACTATTTCTGGAGTCGCCACTGGACACGAACACGTTAGGTCGATTGCTCAAGCCGTGCCTTCAGGAACGAGCTCATGCATGCACTAGTCTCTTACAATACATTAAAAAAAAGGCAAAAAACTAAAATAAAAAAAATACCCCGGAGCCTTAAGTGAGGTTTGGTCTAAAAAGACAACTTAACTTATTTTGTTGTCTTTATTTGATTTTTTTTTTTGCGTTTGTTAGTTTTAAATCGATTTTTTGAGTATTATTGGTTCGTCTCGACGAGAGGAATTCAAAAAGGTAAAAGATTATGACTAGAACTCTTAATTTTTTGAATAAGATCGAAAAAAGTGTAAAAAACTGACTTTTTGGTTTATTTTTGTCTTTATTCGAAAAAATTTATGATTAGATCATAATTTTTTACTTTTTTTATTCCTCTCGCCGAGACGAACTAAACAATACACAAAAAGTTGATGCAAAACTAAAAAACAAAAAAAAAAATCAAATAAAGACGAAAAAATAAACCAACTAACCTTTTAGGCCAAAACACACCTTACTAGGATTTGACAAACAGCTTTATACAACAAAAAAAGTGAAAAAAAAATACAGAGAGAAGCTCGACAATAACCAAGGGGTAAAGTACTGACATATGACCAATGAGTACGAAAGGAAGAGTCATAGTACAAGTTTTGCTTTTAACTTTAACGACTACACATTTTGACACCCTAGAGCATCCTCATCAGACTCAACAAAAAAAACACCAAATTTAACCACAAAAACACATTTTACAATTTAGCAAGTCACTTTATCAAAAACTCAAAAAATCAGACTCTTTATCCAAACTTTACTATATTAAACTATTCCCTCTCAAATCTATTAAAAAAAAATTCCCCTAACAAAGGCTAGCCACGTGTTATAGGCAGCAACAATGATAGACAGAAAAAGTCTCTGCCCCTGGCCCCCCCCTCCCTCTTGCCCAACAAAGCCTGCCACATGTTAACCTCGCCCCCTCCCTCTCTCTCTCTTCTGCCATGACTTCTGACGCAAAACCATGACTTCTGACGCAAAACCGGAAAAACAATTAAATTATTCGGTTAACCCATGAACAGTAGTTCGCTGTGGAAGTAAAGTTACTGTACCAATTATATTTTGAAGAACGGAAGTGGCTAGGCTGATTTTTGGGAGGTTTTCACGGTTTTGCTCGGTAATTTGTCAAAAATAGTGTTTTACAACACCTGATGAGGATGCCCTGGGTGGTCACTAGCAAAAACATAAAGAAAAACAAAACAAAACATCACAAGGGACTTAGTACAAAATATGAACAGAAAACATGAAAACATATTCAACGGATGAGATCCATCTAGTTCGTGTTCTTTTTCATGTTTTGCTTTCATGTTTCAAACATTTTCCCACAAAACAAAGATAGAGAAAAAAATCTCCCCTTTCTCCTTCTGCGCTTCTATCCTTTTCCCTTCCGTCACAGAGACAACTCATGTACTGTCCTACTTGATCAGGAGCGCCGGCGACGGAGAGATTTTTCGACCGACTCCCCAAAACCAGTTGCTGTGACCAACTGTGGGTATTGTTGCTGCGACTCTAGGGCTCGAATATCTCTCGTCTGATTTCTTTTTACAGGTGTCTCTCTCTCTCTCTCTCTCCCATATATCTATATCTATGTGTGTGTGTGTGTGTATTGCTGAAAATGAGGATTGGAAACTAGAGAAATGGGTTGGACAAAATGAATAAGAAGGAAAGTTAATTGAGGGATTTTCACTTTATTTTGTGGAACTAGGTTTTCAGATTTGAGGGATTTTGATGGTGGTGGTGGTGGTCATAAAATAGCGATGTGTGTGTGTGTGTGTGAAGGAAGGACTTCTGTGAATTTTGGGTGGATACTTGCATTACTGCCGGACTCTTTTGTTTAAAGCCCCAACACTGAATTTGTTTGAAGTTGAGTAAAGAATATGTTCCATGCTATTGACCAATTAATTGACTGGAGTATTAGACAAACAAGAATTGTGAATACTGCCCAAACCAGTAAAAAGAAAGCTAATTGAAATTTAGTTTTACTGTTCTTCCTGCTTATTCTCTAGATAGAGTTCCTTCTTGAAAGTGAAGCTTTACTTCTTTAATCCTTACTAATCTCAGTGCAGTTTCTATATGGAGACAGTCTCAGTCATGTTCTATTGGGGAGGGAACACATTAGAACACCCCGAGGAAGGTTTTTCATATGACATCCCTCCCAAGGGGTTCTACGAATTACCTCTGCCTATGTCCCTCGTGGAGTTAGAGTCAATGCTCATGCCCAAGGTGGCTAGTAGTGGGGAAACAGGACGGTTGACATTCACTTGTAGATTTCCGTTCAGGACTTGCCAAAATGTCATAAACTACAGGCCATTTCCAATCAACGATGATGAGTCGTTCTCGACTCTCCTGAAAAATCGTTCTATCTTCCCGATGTGCCCTGAAATTTATGTACAGATGATGCTCTCTCCCACTCCTCTTGTCAGTTTCAATGCAGCGGCGAAAAGGTTAAAACAAAGCAAGCAACTTCTAACATCAACCTCACCGAAGAAATGTTTACCGGCGGCGGAAATTGTTGAGAACAATATGGAACTACTAACTAGGATATTTTTACGAGTGCCCGCAAAGTCACTCATCAAGTTCAAGTGTGTGTCCAAGCATTGGCTCTCTCTCATCTCCGACCCACAATTTGGTAGCAACCATACCCGCCGTAATCCCATTCCTCTTGTCTCGGGCATATACTTATACTCCCGCTGTCGGGCACGCGATCAATTGTCCTTAAATGTCCGATTTTTGCCGGTCTCCATTGGCGGCCACCTAAGAAGTAGTCTTCCGACTTTCTCCTTTCTCGAAGGTGTTATGGCAGGAGAGTGTGCAAGAGTAATTGACTTTTCCAATGGTTTAATGTTGTGTTGCAATGGATATGACCAAGATAAGATATATATTGTTTGTAATTTGACCACCCAAAAGTTCATAGCACTTCCCAAACATAGTCCTTCTTCACCTGAATCACGTTTTGGGGAAGAATCATATTTGGTTTTTGATCCTGTGAAATCACCTTATTACAAGATTGTGCTGGTTAGTAGACCTTATAACCTTAATGTAAGCGAATTGAGTATATACTCTTCTGAGAGTGCGTCTTGGAAAAACGTGAGTGTCACAAAACCAATTAGGGACTCTGGACATGGTACCATTTGGAATGAATCAATTATTTGGAGGAGGTGGTCGATGCACGAGTATGTCTATTCTCGACTGGATGTGGATACAGAGAAGCTGACAACAACTCGAGTGCCCCCAGACCCTAATCTTTCGGAAGGGATGCTTTACTTTGGAGAATGTGGTGGCCATTTGAAAGGGATGCTTTACTTTGGAGAATGTGGTGGCCATTTGCTTGTTATTCAACGTCCAACTCCTGATGCTCTGGCATTCAGAGTTCTTGAGATGGACAGAGATGACTTCCGCTGGACTGAAAGGTACTTGGTAGATTTGAGATCCATAACATTGGGCAATTTTTGTAGATCTACTATTTCTGTGATTAGTGTTGTGAAAGGAACAAATGAAAATGATATCATAGTGGTGTTCTACAACCGGGGCAAAGTCTTTTCCGTTAATCTTGAGTGCAGGACAATGAAGTTTCTCGGCGAGTTGTCTCATGAAGAGAAAAGAGACTACGGACGATCAGATATTTACAAACGGTCTTATCAATTCATCGAAAGTCTATCACCTGTTTGAGTGATGCCTTACATCTTGAAGCAATGTCATAATCTTTTTATGTTTTTCGCATTTAGGTCAAACGGTGAATGTTTTGTTGTGTCTAATTGTAGTAGTTGCTCGTCCAGCAATGTTGGATGTGTTCCTGTAATATCATTGCTCGTCAAGAGATGTGTTTTGCTTTGGGGCTATTAGATCTTCGAACGTATCATTGTTCAGCCTTTTCATGGTGAATGTTATACCATTTGTTGAATGACCATTTTTTGTGAATGTTGTGATTTTGAAAATGATATGCCTTCCTCAAATAAAAATGTTAACGTGCCCAGAATTTCCAAATTAGGTGTATCTTGTACGCCTCTTTTGTTTTGAGAATGGGTGTTTTTTTTTTAGCAAACAGAAACATATATTCATAATATATGCAGTTTTTTGCGAAAAACCGCTTGGATCAAGCCCTTCCCGGTATTTTTTTTTGAAGATTTCCCGCGTGGGCCTTGGAAAACACCTTTTGAACACATTGGACGGCTCGGATTTCCCAAAAACAATTGGGAAAAGCATCAAAACGCTTCGGTCCGGGAAATCCGGGATCCTTGACAGGATCGCCGGTGATATACACTCCTTATCTAGTCCGGGAGTCCCGGATCCGGGACTCCACCTTCCCGATATTTTTTTGACGATCCGAGCCGTCCAATGTGTTCAAAAGGTGTTTTCCAAGGCCCACGGGGAAATCTTCAAAAAAAAATACCGGGAAGGGCTTGATCCAAGCGGTTTTCGCAAAATTGTAAATATGCGCTTTTTGCGAAAACCGCTTGGATCAAGCCCTTCCCGGTATTTTTTTTTGAAGATTTCCCGCGTGGGCCTTGGAAAACACCTTTTGAACACATTGGACGGCTCGGATTTCCCAAAAACAATTGGGAAAAGCATCAAAACGCTTCGGTCCGGGAAATCCGGGATCCTTGACAGATCGCCGGTGATATACACTCCTTATCTAGTCCGGAGTCCTGATCCGGGACTCCACCTTCCCGATATTTTTTTGATCCGAGCCGTCCAATGTGTTCAAAAGGTGTTTTCCAAGGCCTGCTGGAAATCTTCAAAAAAATAATGGGAAGGGCTTGATCCAAGGTTTTCGCAAAATTGTAAATATGCGCTTTTTTTGCGAAAAACCGCTGATCAAGCCCTTCCGGTATTTTTTTGAAGATTTCCGCGTGGGCCTTGGAAAACACCTTTTGAACACATTGACGGCTCGGATTTCCCAAAAACAATTGGGAAAAGCATCAAAACGCTTGTCGGGGAAATCCGGATCCTTGACAGATCGCCGGTGTATATATATATATATATATATATATATATATATATATATATATATATATATATATCGCCCTTATCTAGTCCGGGATCCCGGATCCGGGATTCATAGTTCGGATCAAATTTTGACGATCCGAGCCGTCCAATGTGTTCAAAAGGTGTTTTCCAAGGTCCACGCGGAAATCTTCAAAAAAATACCGGGAAGGGCTTGATCCAAGCGGTTTTCGCAAAAATATATATATACGCTTTTGCGAAAAATCGCGCTGGATCAAGCCCTTCCCGGTATTTTTTTGAAGATTTCCCGTGGACCTTGGAAAACACCTTTTGAACACATTGGACGGCTCGGATTTCCCAAAAACAATTTTTAAAAGCATCAAAACACCGAAAAGGCTTCAATCCGGGATCCTTGACAGGATCGCCGGTGTATATATATATATATATAAAATAAATAATCTTGAACTAAACCCAAGCTAATGTCAATGAGGCCATCAAAGTATGATGCTGATGATCCGAACCATCCATCATATAAGCTCCAAGGTACAATTTTTTTTAAACTTTTTACTGTTTATAAATGTAAACCCGTGTACGAGTGTTTATGGGTTTATGGAGTACTAGTGTTAGACCTCGTGCGTTGCACGAGACGGCGCGTGCTCATTGGAGTGCATTGTTAGTTTGGACTCGCAACTAAGAAATACAATAAACTGGTATAACCAGTAGTATGAGGGTAAGAAAGCTTCTTGTAAATGTAAATATGTTAGGGATGCCACGGACCATCTTGTTGCATGTGGGTAATTTCATTTCCATATGCCCTGAAGTATAATTGAATGAAGCTAAGTATAAAATAGGAGTATATATTTAGACTAAGAGCATCCACAATGGCCTCCCTAAAAATAGCTCCTAAGTTGACTCTTAAGGTGTACACAAAAACCTAATTGGGGTCCATTTTTCACTCCTAGAGCTTGCTAAAGTTAGAGAACATATGTACACTCAATGGGCTACTAAGAGCATTATCTATTTTCAAATAAAATCATTTGTCTTTTTTAAAATTTTATATTAAAAAAAGATTAAAAAAGCTTGTGTCCCACTTGAAACTAGCTACAAAGCTACTTAAATTTAGCTAATGGTTTAGGAGCCACTCTTAGGAGTTTGTATTGGGAGCCCATCAAAGACCATAATTGATCAAATGGCTTGCTAAATTTTATGAGCCTCACCTAGGAGCCATTTTAAGATTCCACTGTGGATGCCCTAATAGCATTCCGGCATATATTACACAAGTGAGATTGGAAGAGAATAAGAATAAGTTGAACAAGCCAACACTCCCCTTCCCATGTTTTGGTTTCTCACAAATCTGGTACGTCCTGACCTTGTTCTTGAATGGATTTCATCTCATAAAATCTAGTTTTGATAAAATTTAACATTCTCAATGAATTTTAGCAAAATTCGATTTTATCAACACTAGATTTTATCTCACAAAGTCATTTACAAAATACCTTTATCAACTATATATAGATTTAATCCATTGGGAAAACAATGTTAGGAGGTAGTTGGGCGAAATGCTTTTAGATGATGCTCAAGGAAGGAGTAGAGTAGAATAAAATTAAGAATACGCCACGGAAAAGCTGATATTGTACTCTTGCTGGTCATTACTAATTCGTTTGATACCTGGTTTGTTCAGTAGTCATGATTTTTGGAAATCTAAGCAAAAAACCTTATACTTGTCCCCTGTTTGAGAAAGCTCCTACATGATGGAGCAGTGCACAGGTTCTTTTTCTCATAACATGTCATGTAATTTTAACAGATTCACCTTCTTAGGGTTAGAATACAAGTAAAACATTTTCCTTCAGAATTCAATTCTCTGCACCTAAGATTTTAGTTTAAGCATTTACCGTTATCCGGTTCACATGATTTTTTTTGTAAGATCTCCTAGAAAATTAATTTGGATAGCTGAACGAACGATTATTATCATCATAGTAGGATCATGAATAATCACAATCACATCCTTACAAAGGTGAACAAAGTGAGAGTGACCGAAATTACACCCCTGAGCTGAGATTGAAATAGCCATAAATTATATGTTAGAAGCTTCACAATGTATAGTGGTTTTTTTATAACCAAAACCCAAAATCAAATAG
>CM029270.1:9948666-10082503 GCA_016920895.1 Vaccinium myrtillus | reverse complement strand
TTAGGAATCTTATGTCGTTAATCTCATCACAATTCATATGAGCGAGTTGTATTGGCTATTGAGGCCCGTCTAGACTTAATAATTATGTCGGATTATTTTCTTTTGTTTTTATTTAAAAAAATCGCCTTTGTTATTTTGCGCTTTTTTTTTTGTTGTAAATTTTTACTTCGTCCGGACGAGAAGAATCTGTTAGATAAAAAAATTATTATCGAAATCTTAAATAAGTTCACTAAATACAAAAACAATTCAAAACAAATAGACTTTTCGAATTATTTTAATCTTTATTTAAAAAAAAGTTGGTCAGTATTTTTTCTTTTCTAATTTATCTTATTGAAACAAACCAATAGTTTACAAGAAGAGACAAGAAATTAGGTTGTACATATTTTCTTACTTTTCTGATTTATCTTATTGAGACGAACCAGTAATCCACAAAAATTGACGCAAAACTAGCAAATGCAAAAACAATGGAAATAAAGATAAAAAAAAATATCCGACCTAATTATTAAGCCAAAATTAAGTTGTGCATATTCTCTTCCCTTTCTTCTTTTTCTTTTTTTTGTTTCAATTGTGCCCCGATTCACCGTTGCAACACCGGCCCAAGATAACGGATGTCACGGTTTGAGAATCAATCAAATCGCAGAATTGCTACTCGATGGCGGGGTAATTGCGAAGAAGAATGACACAAACATTAGGATTTTGAAAAAGAATCAAACTTGCGCTTCAAAAGGTGATTTGGAATCCCCTCTATGATTCGGTTCTGGCTCAGTTGTTACTGAGGGCCAGAGTTCTCTTACTACTAGAAACCAACCTTTCGCTCTTGACAAGGATGATGATCAAGAGTTGTGCAGGTATAGAATGATATCTGAGGAATATGTCAAATATTATGTGGATCACCGAAGTAATGGTAGCGTTAACCATGAACCAGAGCTGTATATGTTTGCTTGGCTCTGAAATTCCTCATTGGGAATTACTTGTAAGTTGTATGCTTTCTTTTCGTTTCAAAAGATGCAGGTTTCCATCCCCTGCAGGAAGTAGGCCTGAAAGTTTCTGCTGAAGGTGTCCTACGTAAGATATTTGATCTACCCTCGCTGCGGTGTTTATGTATGATTGTAACTCACAGCCACGCTACGAGGAGATGCTAAAGGCGAATATCGTGACTGTAGAGAGGTAAAATGTGTAAACGATATGACATTTAAGTTTGACCTGACTTTTCCATGGAGATGGGCAGAGTTGCAGCAACAAGTGGCCAAGAGATTGAACCTAGTACAAAGATGGAGACAATGACTTGATTTCAATAAGAGACGACGAGGACTTAGGGATGTGTATCGACATTTATAAATGGTTTGGCAGCACCTCGATTGCAGTATTGCTTCTGTCACCGCTCATGAGGTCCCATTGACCGACTAGAATCTTGTTGCTGATTAAACATTTAGTTATCTATTTTTAGAAATTCATTTGTATTTATTGCTGAAGTTTCGACGTATTTTCCCCGAGAACAAGGTTTTTTAGAATAGAAGACATCATCTAAGCAGTTTAGCATTGAAGTCCTGTTGGGATGTTATATGGTTTTTCAGAATTTTTTTCTGAATTATTGAAGGGAAGATGGTGTGATGATATGTACTTACTTAGTGCATTTTGTCTGAATGAATTGTGGGATTTTTTTTCTTGCTGAGTCTACTTTTGGGCTCCCACCATATTCCTCTTTCCTATTTGTAATATTTCCGGTATCATACCTCACACTAGATTGAGCTTTCTCCTCCTGAAGTATTTTCTTTATTGGTAAATTTATTTCTTGGGCTTCCTTGTCTATTTTCTATCTTCTATAGAATGGTATACATATACTCCTTTCAAAAGAACAAAAATGAAGAGAGAAAGCTATACTAAAAAAAATTACCCCCTATGACCTGAATTTCTTCTTCACTCTCTCACTATGCACGACATCTCAAAAAATTATTTATAATTTTAAATGTATAATGTCATATATATATATATATATATTAAATACAGATCTCGTTTGATAGTATTCGATCAGTTCTATTATATTAAAAGATGTTTGACAATTGAAAAATATCACCCATACACGTAAATATATAAGAAATTCATAACGGATTTATGTAACGGTTTCTGTTTTGATTTTGTATTTTTTGGGCAGTAACATGAGATTGGTATGGTCCTACGAATGGGCTGGGTTTAGGTGATCAGTCCACAGTAAAGCCCTAGTGAAAACAGAAATGAAAGGCAGCTCTCTCTCTCTCTCTGTCTCTCCCTCTCACTGAGTATGCGTCTGTGAACTTCGAATCGCTCTGCTGAAGGCTGAAGTATGGAGAACTGGGGCTTGGATGTGTCATTACAACTGTAAGTCTCTCCAATTTGATTTCTGTCTCGAAATCTAGGGTTTTTACCGTCTCCATGTCACAAATCCTTTTAACCCATATATCTGTTTTCTTCCAAGAACAATGTCAGATTACATACCCAATGAACTATTAGTTAATATTCTGGCAAGACTACCAGTAGTTTCTCTACTCCGATTCAAATCTGTATGCAAATCATGGCACTATCTCATCACAAGTCCTAGTTTTGTAACAAAACACCTCAATAACAGCAAAGCAAACTCTGACAAGATTCTCCTTGTGCTCTATACCCAGGGAGATGACCAAAGGCGCTATCTGTTGTGCCGAGATAATGTACGGTTCGGGGATGAGTTTTTGGAACTAGAGTTCCCCTTCGTAGTGTCACCAAGACCACCATTTGCGTGGTTCCATATAGCGGGTAGCGCGAATGGTATCCTATGTCTGCTAGTGGATTTTCCCCCTGATACCCCCCGGATTATTCTGTGGAACCCATCAACTAGGAAATCAGTAACTCTTCCAGAGCCTGAAACCACAGAGATGTTTATTCTTGGATTTGGTGTCCACCCTACACTGTGAATTTGTTGACCAATTTATTTGAAGTTGAATAAAAAATATGTATGTTCCATGCAATTAACCAATTGGTTGACTAATTAGACAAATAAGAGTTGTGAATATTGCCCAAACCAGTAAAAAGAAAGCTAATTGAAAATTTAGTTTTGGCTTTTTCACATGGGTTTTTTCTGTTCTTTCCGGCTTATTCTCTAGATAGAGTTCATGCTTGAAAGTAAAGCTTTAAGCTTTAATCCTAACTAATCTCATTGCAGTTTATATATGGAGACCGTCTCGGTTATGTTCTACTGGGGAGGGAACACACTAGAAGACCCTAAGGAAGGTTTTTCATATGACATCCCTCTGAAGGGGTTCTACGAAGTACCTCTGCCCATGTCCCTCGTGGAGTTGGAGTCAATGCTCATGCCCAAGGTGGCTAGTAGTGGGGAAACAGGACGGTTGACATTCACCTGTAGATTTCTGTTCAGGAATTGCCAAAATGTCATCAAGTACAAGCCATTTCCCATCAACGATGATGAGTCGTTCTTGACCCTCCTGAAAAATCGTTCTATCTTCTTGTCTTGCCCTGAAATTTATGTACGCATGGAGTACACCTGCGGGGAAGAGCAAATGATGCTCTCTCCTATTCTTCTTGTCAGTTTCAATGCACCGGCAGATATGTCGAAAAAAAGCAAGCGATTTCGAACATCAATCTCAACTGAGAAACGGTCAACGACAGCGGAAACTGTTGAGAGCAGTATGGATCTGCTAGCTAAGATTCTTTTACAGGTGCCCGTGAAGTCACTCATCAAATTCAAGTGTGTGTCCAAGCATTGGCTTTCTCTCATCTTTGACTCACAGTTTGGGAGCAACCATACTCGCCATAACCCCACTCCTCCTCCTCTTGTCTCAGGCATATACTTATGCTCCCTTTCTACGGAAGCCTATGAGTTTTTCCTTAAATAAGGGATATCTGAGTGTCTCCCTTGGTGGCCACCGACGTACTGGTTAGTAGAATATCTTAAACTTAGTGTATGCGAGTTGCATATATATTCTTCTGAGAGTGCTTCTTGGAAGAACGTGAGTATCACATCATCAATTAGGGACAGCTCCAGACATGGTACCCTTTGGAATGAATCAATTATTTGGAGGTGGTGGTCGACGGACAAACATCATTCTCACTAGTCTAGACAAACATCCACAATGGCAGACAAGAATTCCTGGAACCCTATAGTCTTCTTCGATATCTCAATTAACAACCGCCCAGCTGGTCGTGTCGTCATGGAGCTCTTCGCTGACACCGTCCCACTAATGGCCGCAAACTTCCTCTTTCACTGCACAAGCGAAAATGGCGCGTACTTTCACTACAAGGGCACCTCCTTCCACCGCGTGTTCAGAGACTTAATGTGCCAGGGCGGCGATACCTCCGAGGGGAACGACACCGGCGGTAAGTCAATTTACGGACCGACGTTTGCTAATGAGAATTTTGTGAACCAGCATACTAGACCGGGATATTGTCGATGACGGAACCGTGGGGCGCCGAACACGAACGGGTCGCAGTTTATTATTACTTTTAAGACGACGCAGTGGCTTGATGGGAATCATGTTGTGTTTGGGAGGGTTGTGATGGGGATGGATGTTATTAGGGCTGTGGAGGAGGTTGGGACTGCAAGTGGTAGGCCTTCGAGGAATGTGGTGATCGCTGATTGTGGACAGGTCGATGTGGTTGTCACGGTATTGGACGGCCTAACACCACATCGACCTGTCCACAATCAGCGATCACCACATTCCTCGAAGGCCTACCACTTGCAGTCCCAACCTCTTCCACAGCCCTAATAACATCCATCCCCGAAAAAACCTTCCCAAACACAACATAATTTCCATCAAGCCACTGCGTCGTCTTAAAAGTAATAATAAACTGCGACCCGTTCGTGTTCGGCCCCCCACGGTTCGCCATCGACAGTATCCCCGGTTCAGTATGCTGGTTCACGAAACTCTCATTAGCAAACGTCGGTCCGTAAATTGACTTACCGCCGGTGTCGTTCCCCTCGGAGGTATCCCCGCCCTGGCACATGAAGTCTCTGAACACGCGGTGGAGGGAGGTGCCCTTGTAGTGAAAGGACGCGCCATTTTCGCCTATGCAGTGAAAGAGGAAGTTTGCGGCTGCTAGTGGGACGGTGTCAGCGAAAAGCTCCATGACGACGCGACCGGCTGGGCAGTTGTCGATTGAGATATCGAAGAAGACCATATGGTTCGAGGAACTCCTGTCTGCCATTGTGGATGTTTGTCTAGACTAGTGAGAATGGTGCGTGAATGATTAGGCAACGGATAAAGCTCAAGTATTGGGTGCTAAAATTATCAGAATTTTTGCATTGGTGGCCGTACTTATTCTTCTGGCCTCGGTGATTGCTTCTTTGCCGTATCTGCTGCTAAATCCTTGGCTATCGAAACTAAGGTACCTTTACCACTTTGCCTAAAGTCTAGTTAATTGGTGTTCAACACTAGTAGTGTTTCATCTAGGCGAAAATTCGTATTAGTTTCTTCATATCTCTCTGTGCTTGATTGTAATTCTTTTTGTAAGTTCAATCGAATGTGAATACCCCAATTAAAAGCAATATGCGGCTCCAGGGTTTTTCATAGATGATCAATTGAACTACCTAACTCTTTTATTTTTAATATTACATGTAATAATTATATCTCGTGTTTGTTCGAATACTTAGTCCTATACTGTGACCATTCATCAATCCAAGAAATTCACAATTAAATGCATAATATATGATCTCAAAACAAAATACACATTCTTAATGATAAAAATAAAAAACTAGAAACAAAAAAGTATTTATTGGTACCGATATAGCGCTCTGGTAATTGAAAAGAAGAATCACTCAAACAATACCAGCAACAGTATTATTAGTAATGATCATCATGTTACAAAGGAGGCAACGGAAGCTCAAGTATTGGGTGCTAAAATTATCAAAATTTCTGCATTGGTGGTCATAGTTATTCTCCTGAGCTCGGTGATCGTGGTGGCCTTCGTTATCTTCTTTGCCGTCTCTGCAGCTAAATCCTTGGCTATTGAAACTGCCAATAGCCGTACATAATTGATATCCTGTCATCAACCTCATAACATGGGGTGATCATGGCATTAAGCAACCGCGTGTATTAACTCCGTAAATTTCTAGCAATGTTGAACTCAGAGGGACCTTTCGGTTGCCTCGGGAGACCCTATGAATGCCCTGGTTTCGTTCATCCTAAATCCGAAATTTCCAACAAAATCAAACCTTTTGTGCTGCAAAATCGTTGAACCCTTTTTTCCACATACCGACCTGTTCTATTATTTTTTTTAATCATAATGGCGGCTGATTCAAATTTCCTATAGAAATGTACATATATTCTTAGACATTTTGGTAATTTTGCCCCAATACCTTATATACGCATTTTCTAGATTTTGTCCCAAATAATATGAAATATTCACTACCTTGTCCAAATATTTTACAGACAATTGTCCAAAAGGACAAATTTGAAGCTTTAAATGGTGTTTAGTCCAGCTTAACTTATTGTAAGGCTTCCAATACATTGATAGGAAATTTAGGGCTCAAGGGCAACACTAGACAAAAATACCCTTAATGATAAAAAAATTACATAAAAGCCAACACGCACGACCAACTAGAAATTCGATGGGACGGAAGGAGATAGGTGACGGGTTAGTGTTGAATGAATATACATGAATTAATGGGACAGAAGAGACATGGCCCCGACAGCTGTCCCCATTTTCTGTACCTCTCTCTCTCTCACATGCGCGTGGGACAAAATTGATTGATGGGTGGGACAAAATTAATTTTCCTCTCCTCAATTTTGGGGTTCGATTTTAGGGGGTTTAGACTCTTTGGCGGCAAGGTATATTTGGTTTAGGCATTTTGAGTTTAGACACTTGGGATGCACTTTCCAATTATAGGGTTTTAGTCGTTTATGCACTTTCATAGAGTACCCTAAGGTTTTAGACACTTTTATAGGGTACCCTAGGGTTTATTTTAGGCACTTTCATAGGGTGTCTTAGGGTTTATGTTTAGGGTGAACTTTCCAATTATAGAGTTTTAGTGGTTTAAGCACTTTCATAAGATACCCTAAGGGTTTTAGGCACTTTAATAGGGTACCCTAGGGTTTTAGACACTTTCATAGGGTACCCTAGGGTTTAGGTTTAGACATTTTCATTAGGTTTGGGGTTTTACCCACTTTCATTAGGTTTGGGGGGTTTAAGCACTTTCATGAGCTAGCGGGGGCATTTTTTGGAATGTATAGGTGATTTGTACTCTTGATATTAAAAAATTAGTTTGTCATATTTTCATGATTGACTTCTATACCATGTCCTTGTCGAATGAAGTCTAATGTACTCTCTCCATCCCACTTTGTAGTCCCCCACAAAAAGACGTGCAATTTTCAGACAAAAAAGTATTTTATTCAATTCATAATTTTTGAATTTTCTCACCAAATTAAAAAACTAATTGAGATCTTTAATTTATTTAGTATGAAACTTGAAAAAATCGTGTCCGAAAGTTCTTTAATTTTTTATCTGAAAAACCTACTTTCAAAGGGGACCGTTAGAATTAAATGAAGAGAGGCTATGCCGTAGATTCTTAACCCCACTGATGGTAAATCCCGCGTCCGCCCCTGTCTTGTCTACGAGGGTGGGATGTTTTGGGGTGGGGGAAGAAGACGAATGTGAAATAAGAAGAGAGTGAAAGGAGAAGAAGAAAGGGAGCATTAATGTGGTAACTTCAATACGATTAATTATCAGAATTAATCCTGATAATTACTCAAGATAGTTTTTTCGCTGTTCCAAAGAAGGATAATTAACAGGATTAAATGGAGTAGTCTGACAAGGGGTGTGGATATAGTAATTTCAACTTGAGTCAAACAAATTACAACTAATTGAATTTGTTTATTTTTGGAGACAAGTTTCAATTCTCTCGTAAATATGGTTACACAAACTATATTTTCCCAACGGTTGACCGGGAAGGGTGCTTTGATGGTTAAGTAAGTGACTGCACGGGAGGGTGAATGTACAAAGCGTTTTGGTAGAGAGGTGATGCATACCACTTAGGGTTCATCACTGTACCTTTTATAGAGCTCCAAAACTTGTCCTCCAAGTACTCATGTGTTCGTCGCGCGTGTTAATTGCTTCGGCTTATGTCATATGTGATGACAGTTATATTCAAGCGTACGAACTGACTTCCTTCAATATTCCACGGGCGTTACAACGGTCAAATTCGGGCCAAACGGTAACCGAGTGATTTGGTTCAGATCCAGTCGACCAGATGGCAATTGGGTGGATGGCTTGGTTCGACCCACTACGATTTCCCTAAATTACGGGTTGTAAAGTTAAGATAAAGAAGGCTATTCCCACTCATAATTGTTTGGATATTTCCAATCGTCGTGAAAGCTGAAAATAAACCACTCAAGCTAATAATTTTTGTTCATTTTTTTCTTAAGGTGATTTTTTTTTTTAAGTTTATGAAAATATCCAAAAGTAGATATTATTATATAAAAAAAAAACTGGAATCTGAACGAGATCCTGCCTTTCAATGCTTCACTTCGATGTATAGTAATTGGGTTCTTCTTCAAAATGATACTCCCTCCGTCCCTTTTTAAATGTGTTACTTCGTAAATCCAACTTATTAAAGAAACATCATCATTACACCTTTCACATCATTTTTTTCCTCCACTTTACACTTTTCACATCAACTTTTACCTCTACTTTCCAAAATTATCCTCAACTTTCACCCATTAAAGACCCGGGGCAATTGGCGAGAGGTCCAGTGGAACTACTTCCCACCCTCTCGTGTCCACCCAAAGTTTCTACAATGTTTCTAGTCCTCGTAACCCTCACTTCACGCGTCAAAAAGAGAGAGAGAGAGAGAGAGAAAAGTCAAAGAAGGTTTGATACCCAGTTTTCAAAACCACTGTCCTGCCCGACATGTGACGGTCTGGGTTTGAAAAACCAATTGAACATGCCCTACCCAAGGGTACCCTATGAAAATTCTAGGGTACCTTATGAAAATGCCTAAAACTCTAGGGTACCCTATGAAAGTGCCTAAACCACTAAAACCCTATAATTTGAAAGTGCACCCTAAACCTAAACTCTAGGGCCCTAAACCTAAACCCTAGGGTACTCTATGAAAGTGCCTAAAATCCTAGGGTACCCTATGAAAGTGCCTAAAATCCTATGGTACCCTATGAAAGTGCCTAAAACACTAAAACCCTATAATAGGAAAGTGCACCCTAAAACCTAAACTCTAGGGTACCCTTTGAAAGTACCAAAATTTTATAAAAAAAATTTGTGGACCTTAGACCTTGTAAAACTTTAACATGGACTAAATGGGTCAATAAGTCCCCACTCTGGACCCTAGAACAATTAACCGTAAAGACCCACTATCTTTTCAAAAGGGCAAAATAATAATTGTACAAACTTTTACCCATTAACTTTTCAAACCATACACTTATTTAGGGTCAGCCCAAAATGGAAAGTTAAACACTTAAAAAGGGACGGAGGGAGTAGTTTATTGTGTGTTTGTCATATTTCCAATGGTGTCACTAATGAGTCATGAAAGGCATTAAAAATAAACTCTTCCATGTGATAATTTGGGGACCCGTGGATATTGGAGATCACCCTCTTAGAGAGTACTCTGGAGATCACATCTAGACCGTTCATATCTGTAATGGACGGTCCGCATTTAAAATAAACTCTTCCGTATATGTGAGAGTTAATTCTTCTATAGAAAAGTTGTTTTAAATTTAGACCGTTCAAATAAACACTTTTGGACGATTCGGATGTGATCTTTAGGATGATCTCCAGCCCTCCTTGGGCCCAACTTCTTCATTTTACCTAATTCAATTTGGGTATATACAGAATCTATTGCACTTGCTTTAATTTAGTTCAAATTAGATATGGGTAAGTGTTTGATACACAAGGAAATAATATTCCTTAAGAATTCTATACCTAAGAATAGGACGCTTAATTTAAGTACTTCCCAATATCTCCTAACAAATTCATTTGTATAGTCGAACGATTCTGATCATCAAAGTGGATAAAAAATAATCATACCCTTGCAAAGGTAAACAAAGCGACGGTGAGTGAAATTGCACTTCCGGAGATTAAAATACAGAACAAAAAGTGATGTTTTTAGGCCTAATCATAAAGTATAGGTTAGAAGATTCATAATACATACGCGTAAACAGGTTTTTTACAACTAAAACCAACTAAATAGGATTAGGAACCTAATTATGTTAAATTGTTAATCATGATATAGTACATATAATCGTGTAAACTGGTTATTGAGGCCCGTTTTGGCTTAATGATTGTTCGATTATTTTTCAATTTTTATTCAAAAAATTTGCCTTAAGCTATTTTGTGTCAATTTTTTCTAAATTATTAGTTCATCTTTGACGAGAGATTCTAAAAACCAAAAATCCAGATCGAAAATTTAGAAAAAAAAAATCACTAACGACAAAAACAATCCTAAACACACAGACTATTATGTCTTTATAAAAATAAATAAATAAATAAGTTGGTACCTTTTTTTTACTTTTCCAATTTATGTTATTGAGATAAGATAGTAATCCACAAAAAATGACACACTACTAACAAATGCGAAAACTATTTTGAATAAAGATTAAATATAATTGTGCTTAATTATTAAGCCAAAACACCCTCTATACCAAACCCAATGCAAGTAGAATTAAAAATATAAACAAAACCCAAACCAAATAGGATTAGGAATCTGATAATGATTTTGTGTGTACAAATACAGAAACAAGCATCAGCAACAACCCAAACCATAACATCTTGCCCTGTTCAATTCTCTCAATCGTCTCTTTGATTTCAATAACCCTGTTTTTCCTTCTCATGGCTTCCAATCACTCTCTCCCCTTTCTCCTTTTTCTTGTTTTTGTTTCAATCGTGCCACGATTCACCGTTGTGACACCGACCCAAGAAAACGGCTATCACGGCTTGAAAATCAATGAAATCGCAGAAGTGCTAGTCAACAAGGGCTACACTTACATGTCGATGATGCTACAAGAAACTCTCCCGAGTTTAGTGCCTTCTGAAAACACAAGTGTCACCATCTTCTGCCCAACTGACGAAGCTTTCGCGAATCTCAAATACTACACACAGCCACCGTTGACACTCCTCCAGTACCACATCGTTCCGATGATGCTTGTCAAGGAGTCTCTCCTAACAACTCTTCCGTCCGAGTCAAAAGTCGATACTCTCCTTAAAGGCCACCCTCTTGTGCTGACAAGAAACCATAACACCCAAAATGCTTCCCTCAATGGAGTCGAGATCACAGACTGGGAGATCTACAACGACGGAGAAGTTCTCATTCATGGCATCAAAGACTTCTTCGATCCAGCCGTGCAGATCCTTCTATATCCCAAGTACGATAATGATGGTGGGGTACAAGCAAAGAATGATACAAATGGAACCGAGTTCGAGGGCAGGGTAATTGCAAAGAAGAATGGCACAAACAATAGCAGCAACAATACTATTAGTAAGGATCATCATGTTACAAGGGAGGCAACGGAAGCTCATGTATTGAGTGCTAAAATTATCAAAATTTCTGCATTGGTGGCCACACTTATTCTCCTGGCCTCGGTGATTGCGGCGGCCTTTGTTATCTTCTTTGCCTTCTCTGCTGCTTTTGTTAACTTCTTTGCCTTCTCTGCTGCTAAGTCCTTGGCTATCGAAACTAAGGATACCTTTACCAGTTTGGGTAAAGTCTAGTTAATAGGTGTTCGATCAGCACTAGTAGTGTTTCATCTAGCAGTTCAACGATAGTTGTTGGATTGTAGCTAATAGAAGAATTCCATTGATATAAACAGAAATATAAATTACAATAGCAGAATATAAAGAACACGAATCGAAAAAACGAACTGAGACCTGTGAAAACCACGAATCGGTGTCTGTCTCCCGGGATAAAACGGTAGAACCACGAACATTGGAACACCTCCGATGAATGTCTTGTCGAACTGAACCTCATGTGTCTCTCTCTCAAAAAACATGATCCTCGTATGTAGGTGGAACTCAAAATTTCTCGTGGATTGTGTAGAAACGAGATGGCCAATATATAATCAGAATTTACCTTTGAGCTGCAATGGAATCAATAGGAATGAAACCGCCAACATAAATACAGAATTGATAGGGAAAAATTCACAAAAACCCCCCAGACTTTGACTTCAATGTCTCATCACCCCCCAAACTTCCAAAATTATCAATTGCACTCCTAAATTACCATTCCGTTATCAATTTCACTTCTGCCGTCTCAATCTGTTACATTGCTAACGGGGAGACGCTGAGGTGCTTGGACGAAGGGATAAAAACATTAGAGGGTAAAATTTGGAGGTATAAAACATTAAAAAGGTAAAACGTTAGAATTAAAAAAGAAAAAAGATCTTAAAAAAAAAAAAACTAAAAAATCTCTCTCCTCTCCGTTGTCTCCCTTCTTCTCCCTCCTCCTTACCCACCGTCTGTCCTTGGTCTCTTACAACTATACCCATTTTCAGTCAATCTTTTTTCCCAAAGAGCCTTGTCTTCCTTAGCACTAAACATTACCCTCATCCACCAATTCATCATCATTGACAAGAACCCATTCGGCTTACTCCGTCTGAGTTCTATGCATATGAGCCTGGTTAATTATAACCTCCGAGTCTAATATATGAGCCTGGACAGCCTCTCCACTCATTGCCAATTGGTTTTGAGTTGGATGCTTTAACATGGTATCAGAGCTAGGCCTAGGAGAATTTTGGACAAGACTCTCTTAGTTATTGCCCCGTTGTTTGTGTCATAAGTGCACCTTGTTTCGTTGTGATCCCAATGTTGTGGATCCATTGGTTAACTCTCCACGTGCGGGTCAGGTGTCGCACGTGCGGGGGAGTGTTGGAGTTTGTCCCACATTGGTTAATTATAACCTCCGAGTCTAATATATGAGCCTGGACAGCCTCTCCACTCATTGTCAATTGGTTTTGAGTTGGATGCTTTAACAAGGGCTATGGCTTCTCCGACGGCTTATCTAACCACATCCCCGACGTCAATCCCGTCGTCAATGACCGTGTCATGGTCTCCAACTCGTTGTGCTCGTCAAGCGCCGTCGCTGCCTTCGTTTCTCTACGAGGAGTCCCTCGGCAACGCGATGTGGCGAATACCAATTTGGTGAAAAGTACGGTGGTGAGATGGAGGAACCAGTTGGTCTCGCCGGTGAAGCTGTGGACGATGGTGATGTGTGGGTAAGGAGGAGAGAGAAGGGGGAGGCAAGGGAGGAGAAAAAGATTTATGGGTAGTACAATGCGATTGTGGGTAGTGCGATGCGATTGTGCTCAACGGCGCGATGTGTGCCCAAAGGGTTTGCCGAGGAAGGTGTTGCTGGTTTTCTCAAATGGGGTTTTCTCAGATGGTGGAGACCAGATAGGGTAAAGGAAAAAATTACAAAAAAAAAACCCATAGTTTTACCCTCTAACGTTTTATACCTCCACATTTTACACTCTAACGTTTTTATCCCTCCGTCCAAGTCCACCTCAGCGTCTCCCGTTAGTAATGTAACAGATTGAGACGGCAGGAGTGAAATTGATAACGGAATGGTAGTTTAGGAGTGCAATTGATAGTTTTAGAAGTTTGGGGGGTGATGAGACATTATTGAAGTCAAAGTATGGGGGGTTTTTTGAATTTTTCCCGAATTGATATCCTGTCATAAACTTCATAACATGGGGTGATCATGGCATTAAGATGTCGCATGTATTAACTCCGCGAATGTCCAACAATGTTGAACACGGAGGGACCTTTCAGTTGCCTCATAAAATCCTCTGAAATGCCCTGGTTCGTTTATCCGAAATTCCAAAATTTCCAACAAAACCAAATCCTTCGTGCTGCAAAATTGTTGAACCCTTTTTTCCACACACCAAAATGTTCTTTTTTTATTTTTATTTTATCATAACATATACTAAAACGTTCATTCTGCAGAAGAGATGAATATTTGTCATGTGAGCTTGATTGAAGCCTAATATCAACTGGGTAATTTACAAAATCTTCTACCATATAAATGATTGGGCAAATTGTTGGGCAATGATTCCTGCATTCCCCTTTTTGATAAATCCAATCTATTTCTATTTTAGTGAAAAAAATAAACAATAAAGTTTCACTAACAGAAAAAGAATGGCCTTCATAAAAAAGAAAGTATGAAAATCATTTCCGTGGGATGGTGATTATAACAAAAAGAGCATATACTTCTCTCATTCGTTTCGATGAGATGAAACAAAAAAAAGTAAAAAAAGGTGTGGCTAACTTGTAGGAAAATGCATCAATATCCCCTCGTATCCCCCAATCGTAAGATGTTATGCCTTCTAAATGATCAGCGCAATTCAATTATTCAGATTGATCGTTAGCAAACCCTGCAATAATTTACCTATAATAAGATATTGGTAAGTGTTTGATCCACCACAAGTAGTAAAACATATTCCTTCAGAATTTTGTACCTTGGAATTGGCCCTTGCTTACCGGTATTTGATTCGTTTGCTTTTTTGCAAGATATCCTAACAAATTAATTTGGATAGCAGAACGATTCTGATAATCAAAGCGAGTTCATAAAATAATCACACCTTTGCAAAAAAGAACAAAGCGAGCGTAGGCGAAATTGCACCCTGGAGATTAAAATGCACTACAAAACCCAAACCAAATAAGATTAGGAATCCTACCATAACAATCCGGCAGGATTATTTTTTAGGCCTGATCATACATTATAGTTGGAAGCTCAAGCTTCACAATACCAATGCGTATGCTGGTTTTTGACAAACAAAACCCAAACCAAATAAGATTAGGAATCCAAGTATCCAACCTTAACAATCCGGCAGAATTATTATTTTGTTTTTATTTAAATTGTTTGCGTCAATTTTGTGTACATTGTAATTCATCTCGACGAGAGGAATCTAAAATATGAAAAATTATGACTGAAATATTTTAAAAAATTCACTAAAAATAAAAGAATCCAAAACAAACGGACTTTTCGATTATTTGATCTTTCTTAAAAAAAAAATGAGATTGTACATATGTTCTTACTTTTCTGATTTATCTTATCGTGACGAACTAGTAACTCACAAAAATTAATACAAAATTAGCAAATACGAAAACAAATTGGATAAAGATAAAAATAATAATTTGGCTTAATTATTAAGCCAAAACACACCGAAGAACCAAACCCAGACCAAGTAGAATTCCGAATAGAGCATTAATTGTACTCCTTCCGTCCCCTTTTAAGTGTTTAACTTTCCATTTTGGGCTGTCCCTAAATAAGTGTGCGGTTTGAAAAGTTAATGGGTAAAAGTTTGTACAATTATCATTTTGCCCTTTTGAAAAGTCAGTGGGTAAAGAGTTAATGGGTAAAAGTGGAGGATAATTTTGAAAAGTAGAGGTAAAAGTTGATGTGAATAGTGTAAACTTTAGAGATATTATATACACACACATACTCCCTCCGTCCCAATTTAAGTGCTCCATACGGTTATGCGTGCCTTTTTAAAACTCTTGTAGTTTTTATTCTATAATGTATTATATATGCAATATGGATCTTATTTGATAGATCTCAATTAGTTCTATTATACAAAAATTTTAAAAACTTTGAAAACATTGCCAATAAAAAGATATAGACGTTTGAAATGACACGGATATTCGTAGGGAGCATTTAAAATGGGACGGAGGGAGTATATAACCGGTTCGGTTCGGTTCGAACCGGGAAAAAATCTCATGAACCGGGAACCGAACCGGGAACCGAACCGGTTCAAAAATTTCAGAAGTCTTCCGAACCGAGAACCGGACCAGTCAACTGTAGAACCGAAAAAAAAATCGGTTTGGCTCGGTTCTCCGGTTCGGTTCGGTTCTTCGGTTTTTTTGTTCAGCCCTAGTGTAAAGTGGAGGAAAAAGTTGATGTGAAAGGTGTATTGATGACGTTTCTTTAATAAGTTGAATTTACGAAGCAACGCATTTAAAAAGGGACGCAGGGAGTAACTAACTTCCCGAACCCAAACCAAATGGGATTCGAAATCTGACATCTTGCCCTGTTCAATTCTCTCAATCGTCTTTTGATTTTAGTAACTCTGGTTTTCCTTCTCATGGCTTCCAATCACTCTCTCCCCTTTCTCCTTTTTCTTGTTTTTGTTTCAATCATGCCACGATTCACCGTAGCGACACCGGCCCAAGAAAACGGCTATCACGGCTTGAAAATCAATGCAATCGCAGAAGTGCAAGTCAACCGGGGCTACACTTTCATGTCGATGATGCTACAAGAAACTCTCACAAGTTTAATGCCTTCTGAAAACACAAGTGTCACCATCTTCTGCCCAACCAACGAAGCTTTCGCGAATCTCAAATACTACACACAGCCACCACAACCACTCCTCCAGTACCACATCAATCCGATGATGCTTGACAGGGAGTCTCTCGTATCAACTCTTCCGTTCGAGTCAAAGGTCGATACTCTCTTTAAAGGCCACCCTCTTGTGCTGACAAGAAACCATAACACCCAAAATGTTTCCCTCAATGGAGTCGAGATCACAGATTGGGAGATCTACAACGACGGAGAAGTTCTCATTCATGGCATCAAAGACTTCTTCGATCCAGCCATGCAGATCCTTCTATATCCGAAGTACGATAATGATGGTGGGGTACTAGCAAAGAATGATACAAATGGTACCGAGTTCGATGGCAGCGTAATTGCAAAGAAGAATGACACAAACTGTAGCGGTCGGGTTCAGAAGGGTCAGCTGAAGCCCCCACACCGCACAGTAAAAGAGCAAAAGAGTCACTCTCTCTCTACCAACGAAACTGAATGCGGATCGATCCATCTCACCCTCGCTAAACGTATAGTGCCCTCGGCCCTTGGCGAGGATGTCCAGAATTGGACTAGTATAGAATTGTTTGAGTTTCGCCGAGCCCGGAGATGTCGTGGTCATGGCGCTCCTGGCACGGCCCTCGGGGGCTCCGCCGATCGGTGTGCCGACCGCCCGAGAGCCCGCACGCCTCACGTGCCGAATCGGTTGATGTCGGTCGCGTGGGGGCTCGAAGATACTTGATTTGGTGGTAGTGTATCAGGCACGCTACACGTTCCACGATGGAGCATTAAATGCGGCAGTCACCTACCCTGCCACCGCCGCCTGCAGAGTCACGTGGGTGATGAGGAATGCCTCGAGGAGAAATGACCCCTCAGACCCACGTGTCATGACGTCAGCCGAAGCTCGGCATCTGTAGCAGAGATGGAAGTCACATCAGCTATCATTCTGAGCGCGAATGACAGGCGCGTGAGCGAGACCGAGCGCGTGCAACGCACGCCCCCTTTGCCTATAAATACCCACTCACAACTACCACTATGGGTATTCTTCTCTCCTCATTTACTACCCGCATAGCTCCACTTCTCTCTCTAAGTTTTCAGCACATTTCTTCTTCTCCGGCGATTGACTTCACCCGGACCACCACCGTCCGGGCTAGGCACTAACGTGGTTGTTCACGTATGCAGGTCATCTTCTCCGACGGGCTACTAGGGTTCAGGCGAGGTTCAACCATCCCATCACTACTTATTCCACACCACAAGATTCAAAGAGCTCACTCTGGCAAGAACCACCCCCACACAAACAATAGCAGCAACAGTACTATTATTAATGATCATCATCATGTTACAAGGGAGGCAACGGAAGCTCAAGTATTGGGTGCTAAAATTATCAAAATTTCTACATTGGTGGCCGTACTTATTCTCCTGGCCTCGGTGATTGCGGCGGCCTTCGTTATCTTCTTTGCCGTCTCTGCTGCTAAATCCTTGGCTATCGAAACTAAGGATACCTTTACCACTTTGCCTAAAGTCTAGTTAATTGGTGTTTAGTACTAGTATAGTGTTTCATCTAGGCGAAAATTCGTATAAGTTTCTGGATGAATCTCTCCGCTTGCAGGGCCGGCCCTGGGCATAAACCCACCAAGTCGCCGCTTAGGGCCCCTCGTTTTTTGCTAATAGTGCCCCTCGTTTTCTGCCGAATAACAGGGCCCCCAAATACGAAAACATATTACTCACTCTGTTCCAAATTGCTGGTCACCTTTCCTATTTAGAACCTCCCAAAAGTTGTCTATATCTTTTAATTTATAATACTTTTTATATTCAATATGAATCTTGTTTGATAGATCTCAATTAGTTTTATTAAACAAAATTTTTAAAATTATAAAAAAATATTATAAATTGTGAAATATAGGCAATTGTTTGAGTGGCACAACTACCCAAAAGTAGTGGCCATTATTTTGGAATGGAGGTAGTATATATTTAGTATTTCAACACTTACACAAACGTTGTTGCTGCACCTCAGTGGTTAGTTATCCGCGTTATATCCGTCACGTCCGGCGTTCGAATCCTCGCGTCTTCATTTTTTACACCTTTTGTCCTTTATATATTGAAAATGTAAGGAAAAAAACTTCTGCTGCCTGCGCCAGGATTGGAACTCGCGACATTAAGGAAGGCAGTGATATCCCGCGCACATCGCCACTGAACCAGAAGGCGTTTCTTATCCTCATGTAGAGAGGCCCCATTATTAAAACATGCTTAGGGCCCCGAAAATCTTAGGGCCGGACCTGTCCGCTTGGTTCTCATTCCTTTTTGTAAGTTCAGTTGAATGTGAAAAGCCAAATTAAAAGCCATATGCGGCTCTAGAACTTCCATAGATGATCAATTGAACAACCTAACTCTTATATATTTTATATTACATGTAATAATTATATCTCGTGTTTGTTTGAACACTTAGTCCTATACTGTGATCATTCATCAATCCAAGAAATTCACAATTGAACACATAATATAACACATAATATATTATCTCAAAACAAAATACACATTCTTAATGATAAAATAAAAAAAAACTAGAAACAAAAAAGTATTTATTGGTATCGATATAGCGCTCTGATTCTTCTTGGTTTTTTTTTAAAACTGTTATTAACTCTATAACTCAACAAAATAAGAGCATATGCCCAAAAAAAAAAAAGTCCACGTGAACCTATTCGCCAAATAATTTTCTACAACAAAAACTAATATTTTCATGCGTCGGTATAATTTTTCTTGGCCTAAAATATAGAATTCACCGAAAAACATGCAATTGTGACATTTTACTTATTTTCTTATTCACACTAAGATATAAAAATTTGTTTGTATATAACTAGTTAATAGAGCTATTAAAGTTAAGGTAATTTTTGAATACCCTGTTCAAAATTCTTGGGGCCGCCACTGAATATTGTTCAAGCCGAATGGGTGCCTTAGAATTTAGTTATTTTTCAGCTTGAGCAAACAAATTACAACTAATTGAATTTGTTTATTTTTGGAGACAATTTTCAGTTCTTTCATAAATATGGTTACACAAACTATATTTTTCCAAACGGTTGACCGGGAAGGGTACTTTGATAATTAAGTGACTGGACAGGAGGGTGAATGTACAAAGCGTTTTGGAAGAGAGATGCTGCATACCACTTAGGGTTCATCACTGTACCTTTTATAGAGCTCCAAAACTTGTCCTCCATGTACTCATGTACATGTTTGTCACACATGTTAACCGCTTCGGCTTACGTCATCTGTGATGACGATTATGTTCGCGCGTGCGAAATTCCTTCAATATTCCACGGGGGTCACAACGGTCAAATCCAGGACAAAGGGTAACCGAGTGATTTTGTTCGGATCTAGTCGACCAAATGGCAATTGGGTGGACGGCTTGGTTCGACCCACTACAACTTCCCTAAATTACAGGTTTTAAAATTAAGATGAAGGCGTTGAAGGCTATTCCCACTCATAATTGTTTGGATATTTTCAATTGTCATGAAAGCTAAAAATAAGCCACTCAAGCTAATAATTTTTGTTCATTTTTTTTTTGTTAAGGCGAATTTTTTTTTTCAAGTTTATGAAAATATCAAAAAGTAGATATTATTACAAAAAAAAACTGGAATTTGAACAAGAGCCTGCCTTTCAATGCTTCACTTCGATGTATAGTAATTGGGTTCTTAAAAATCATAGTTTATTGTGTGTTTGTCATATTTCCAATGGTGTCACTTGTGAGTCATGAATGGTTTTTCAGAAATTTGTGTCAAAGATTTATCTGTTGCTTTATGTTGAATGATAAAAAAAAAAAAGGGAAAGTTTTGCATCACGAATTAGATTAGGGCCAAAGAGGAGATGTAATTTCGTTCAGACTCGCTTTGTTCAACCTCGCAAGGCTGCGATTATTCATGGTCTCACTTAAATGATCATAAATCTTCACTTATCAAGATTATCGAAATTGATTTGTTAGCAAACGTTGCAATATAAGAATGCCTAAGGTGATGCCTAATCTGCTGCAGGTGATAATTTGGGCCCAATTTCTTCATTTTACCTAATTTTGGGTATATACAAAATCTCCTAACAATTTAATTTGGATAGTCTAACAATTCTGATTGTCAAAGTGGATCATAAATGCAAGTGATGGCTAACTCATGTGGTAGAGCTCTTGAATGCCTCGTACTGGATCCTGGGTTCAAGTCTCATTTTCCCTCCCCCATGTAATAGTTAGGAATTAGGAATGACGAATGACAAAAAAAAAAAAAAAAGTGGATCATAAGTAATCCTACCTTGCAAAGGTTAACAAAGAGACGATGAGTAAAATTGCACTTCCTGATATTGAAATACAGGTTTTTTACAACCAAAACTCAAACCAAATAGGATTAGGAATCTGATGATGTTAAATATAAGCGACTAAATTGGTTATTGAGGCCCTTTTTGGCTTAATAATTGTTCGATTATTTTTTATTTTTATTCAAAAAATTTGCACTAGCTATTTTGTGTCAATTTAATTACATTATTAGTTCGTTTTGACAAAAGGTTCTAAAAAGTAAAAATCAAGAAAAAAAACCGGGATCGAAAGCTTTAAAAAAATCATTAATGACAAAAACAAACAAAAAAAAAACAGATTTTTTTGAATTATTTTCTGTCTTTTTTGAAAAAAAATTTAAGTTTATATATATTTTTTACTTTTCCAATTCATCTTATCCAGACAAGTCGATAATCCTCAAAAAATGACACAATACTAACAAATGCGAAAAACATTTTTAATAAAGATTAAAATATAATCGTGCATAAATATTAAACCAAAACACCCGAAGTACCAAACCCAATCTTAATAGAATTAAAAATATAACCAAAACCCAAACCAAATAGGATTAGGAATCTGATGATGATTTTGTGTGTATATATATAGAAACATGCATCAGCAACAACCCAAACCATAGCATCTCGCCCTGTTCAATTCTCTCAATCGTCTCTTTGATTTCCTTATCGTTTCTTTGATTTAAGTAACTCCGTTTTCCCTTCTCATGGCTTCCAATCACTCTCTTCCCTTTCTCCTTTTTCTTGTTTTTGTTTCCTTCGTGCCACGATTCACCGTTGCGACACCGACCCAAGAAAACGGCCATCACGGCTTGAAAATCAATGAAATCGCAGAATTGCTAGTCAACAAGGGCTACACTTACATGTCGATGATGCTACAAGAAACTCTCCCGAGTTTAGTGCCTTCTGAAAACACAAGTGTCACCATCTTCTGCCCAACCGACGAAGCTTTCGCGAATCTCAAATACTACACACAGCCACCGTTGACACTCCTCCAGTACCACATCGTTCCGATGATGCTTGACAGGGAGTCGTCTCTCGTATCAACTTTTCCGTCCGAGTCAAAAGTCGATACTCTCCTTAAAGGCCACCCTCTTGTGCTGACAACAACCCATAACAGCCAATCTGCTTCCCTCAATGGAGTCGAGATCACAGATTGGGAGATCTACAATGATGGAGAAGTTCTCGTTCATGGCGTCAAAGACTTCTTCGATCCAGCCGTGCAGATCCTTCTGTATCCGAAGTACGATAATGATATTGGGGTACAAGCAAAGAATGATACAAATGGTACCGAGTTCGATGGCGGGGTAATTGCAAAGAAGAATGACACAAACAATACCAGCAGCAACAGTACTATTAGTAATGATCATCATGTTACAAGGGAGGCAACGGAAGCTCAAGTATTGGGTGCTAAAATTATCAAAATTTCAGCATTGGTGGCCGTACTTATTCTCCTGGCCTCGGTGATTGCGGCGGCCTTCGTTATCTTCTTTGCCGTCTCTGCTGCTAAATCCTTGGCTATCGAAACTAAGGATACCTTTACCACTTTGCCTAAAGTCTAGTTAATTGGTGTTTAGTACTAGTATAGTGTTTCATCTAGGCGAAAATTCGTATTTGTTTCTTGATATATCTCTCTGCTTGATTTCTCATTCCTTTTTGTAAGTTCAATTTCATAGAAGAGGTCTCGGTACTATTCGTATACAAACGTTGTCTATTTTATCCACCATATCGATCTGTTGTTAAATCCTCGGCTCTAGAAGCTATAATTCTTCAAAGTTCAGTTTGGTGTTTACGACTAAATCATGTTAGTGACAATTCGAATTAGATTCCTCACATGTGTATATTCTACCCTTCATGATAAGGCATGAAGTGCAGAATAGATTTAAAGGCTAATAGATTTAGTGATAGCAAACATATGCATGTGGTTAAAAAATAAAACATACTACAATTTATGGTAAACGATGTTCGTCATATGCTTGTATTATAGCCTGTGGATGTTGCTTGACAAGTTGTTTGTCTTTCTTCGGTTTGCTTCCTTTTGCGTTGATCTAACACCTTAATATAAACAAAGTGCGCCTAAAAGACAAAGCTTGAATTTTCTTAATTTAGACTTCATATTTCATAATATTTTACTTGGCTCATTAAATTTTTCTTTCAATTAGGACTAAAACTTCATATACGATAAGAAAATACTCATAAAAATCTAGGGGTGGCGGGCCTCTAGGTAGTCTGGGAATAAATTTTTTATCCTAGTATTTCAAAATAATTGTGTTGGCGAGTGCCGCCACATGTTCCCAATTGGCTCCATTCTCTTTCTTATGGTGCATGTGACCAAAATGTGTCATGTTATGCCTTTTCATGGTGAATGTTATAATGGGGGATACATATAAAATGATCTTGAAAATGTTATGCCTTCCTTAAATAATTTTTATGCCATTTTTGGGTTTTTTTTTTTTTTTTTTTGTCTGTCGTCATACCTAATATATTACATAGGGGAGGGGGGAATGAGACTCGATTCTGAGATGCAGTGTGTGATATCCAAGAGCTCTACCGCATGAGGTAGCCACCACTTGTGATTTGGGTATGCCGTTTGTTATTTTTTTGTTACACTGTTTTATCGTTAATGTTATATTTTCTCATGGTAAAAGTCAACGGGGTACAGTATTGCAAAACAAGAGCGGATACGGACCTTAGCATAATTCGAAAGGAAATCAGTTTTCTCATGAGAAATCCAACAATATTCCTGAAAATTTGTCCATGTGAATTGTCTGCCTGCCATCGAAAGATCTAACGGCTCAGCTTGACTAATGAAATCTTGAAAAACTCTCATGTTTCTACTAATTCTCAAGCAACCTGTCCTTTCACTCATGGTCTTGATTTCATTGAAGTCGCCTCCCATACACCATGGAACTTGTATAGACAACTTCAGAGCTAAGATCTCCTTCCATAGCTCTCTTCTGTTCCCATCATCATTGGGGGCATACACGTTTGCTATGGCACACTCAAATCCTCGAAAGGATCCAGTAATGATAATGAAGTGTTTATGGGTTGTAACTGTTTGTTGACTGAAAGCTTCTTTATTCCACATTATCAGTAGGCCACCTGAAGCTCCTTCTGCCTCAGACTCTGCAAAAACAAACTCTGAATTGCCCCATATTTTTTGCACCATTGCCCTTTCTAGTCTTTCTATCTTAGTCTCCTGAATCAAACACACCTCTGGTTCCCTTTCCTTGATAAGTTTTGATAAGAACCTTTTCTTTACAGTGCTCCCAAGACCCCTTATATTCCATGAAATAAACCTCATTGTTGTGCAGGGGTATCCTTCCACTTGAGTAAGGAGCAAATCAGTTGTTAGACTTACTCCCTTTCAAAGGAGCAAATCTATTTTTTTCAGCTTCAATCAGATTCTTCAAGTGTCTTGTGTCTTTATCCGAGTAATCAATTCCCAGCCTATCCCCTGCAATTGTTGTAGAGTAGAGTTCTTGGAGAATAGAGTTCTTGTTATAACCTTGTGAAGCAGCTGGACTAATGGTGTTAATGGTGGAAGTGTTCTCACAACTTTGTGAGATTCTAGCCCTCAGTACTTTCCTGGCTTCTTTGGAGTTTAGATCAACTTGAAGCTTAATGCTTGGTATTTAAGATGGCCGAATATTATTGCTGGACCCCAACACCACTGGCCCATCTAGCAACAATAAATTTCTCTCAATTTCTTCTTGTTTATCTCCATTTACCAGGCTATTATCCTCAGCCCCCTTATTCTGATTGCCATCTACCAAGCTCTCTTTGGATTGGGCTTCAAATTCTTGGGCCTGCAGCTGTAATGATTTATGTAGACATGCCCACGTTTCATTGACCGGTTTCTTGTGGCAGCTGAATGGGTGGAAAGATTCAAGGTGACTCAATGGGGGCTCCCAAGACCTATCTCAGACCATTGCCCTATTATGATCTCTGATAGTAATTGGGATTGGGGCCCAAAGCCATTCAGATTTCTTGATGCTTGGCTGTCACATCCTGAGTGCTTGAAAGGAAACTTGGGATGGTATTGACACATATGGATGGGCTGGTTGCCAGATTGTTAAGAAACTAAAGGGTGTAAAGAAGGAACTTAAAAAGTGGAACAAGAAGGAATTTGGAAATGTTAATACAAGACTTCAGGAAATTCAGAATGAGCTACACCAATTGGATATTCTTAGTGAAGCAAGATGTCTTAGTTCTGATGAGAAGAAGAAGAGGGGTGAGCTTAAAGGAGAAATGTGGACATGTTCAAAACTGGTAGAAAGTGTGTGGAGACAGAAATCTAGAGTTAATTGGCTCAAACTGGGTGATAGAAATTCCCGGTTCTTTCAAATTATTGCAAACAACAGATTTAGAAGGAATCTGATATGCTCTATCAAGGTGGGAGGCAGAACCCTGGAAGAACCTGATCTTATTCAAAATGCTGCGGTCAATCACTTCAGAGAATGCTTCAGAGAGGATATTCCATTCAGATCAAAGATAAGGGGAGATTTCAGAAGGAAATTATCTCAAGAACAAGCCCAGTTGTTAGAGAAAGAATTCGGTAGGGATGAAATTTTAGAGGCAGTCAAGAATTGCAGCAGCTTAAAGGCCCCTGGACCTGATGGTTTCAACTTTTCATTCATAAAGAAGGCTTGGAGTATTATGCAAAAGGATGTGGAGGCTTTCTTTGCTGAGTTCCATGAGCATGCTAACCTAGCAAGAGGTATCAACTGCACTTTTATAGCTCTTATACCTAAGATTGAGGAAGCTTTCTGTTTTACTCATTACAGACCTATAAGCATGGTAGGATGCATCTACAAAATCTTAGCTAAAGTTCTTGCTAACAAATTAAAAACAGTCCTCCCATGCATAATAGGTGAGGCCCAGGCAGCCTTTATAGGTGGTAAACAAATTCTGGATGGAGTGATGATTGCAAATGAGGTTATTGATTGTTGGAAAAATAGTAGCTCTGGGGGTCTTATTCTAAAGGTTGATTTTGAGAAAGCATATGACTGTGTCAATTGGAATTTTTTGTTGGATGTCATGTGTAAATTTGGCTTTGGGTCTAAATGGTGTTCTTGGATCAAACAATGTATATCTTCCACATCCTTGTCTTTTTTGATCAATGGATCCCCGACTGATGAGATTTTTCCACAAAAAGGTCTGAGACAAGGTGATCCCATATCTCCCTTTTTGTTCAATATTGTGGTGGAGGTGCTAAATATCTTAATGGAAAGAGCTAAGGAAGAAGGGATGATTAGAGGTGTTATGGTGGGCAGGGATGGTATTGTAGTCACTCATCTACAATTCGCTGATGATACAGTCTTTTTTTGCAACAATGAGCTGGAGGAAATTACCAACATTCAAAGAATTCTGAGGTGGTTTCAACAGATGTCAGGTCTTAAGGTGAATTTCTCAAAGAGCATGATTTGTGGGGTCAAAATTCAGGATCAGGTGATAAAGGACTTGGCTGAGATTATTGGTTGCAACAGTGGGAAGCTCCCTATGAAATATCTAGGATTGCCTCTTGGAGCTAATCCAAATAGGGTACAAACATGGAACCCTGTCATCGAAGCAGTCAAGAAGAAACTCAAGCCTTGGAAGAAAAAGTATATGTCAATGGGTGGCAGATTGGCTTTGATAAAATCCACCATGAGCAACATTCCCATTTATTACATGTCCATGTTCAAGATGCCAGTGTCTGTAGCTAATAAAATAGAGAGAATTCAAAGACAGTTTCTGTGGGGAGACTCAGAAGGGAAAAAGAAACTCCACCTGGTGAAATGGGAAAAGATAACTAGAAATAGGAAATATGGAGGTTTGGGGGTCAAAAGGTTGATGGGACACAATACTACCTTATTAGCCAAATGGTGGTGGAGGTTTAGTAAGGAGAAGGATGCCTTATGGGTCAAAGTGGTGTCCAGGAAGTATGGTCTTGGTAACGACTCACTACTACCAAAATTTCCAGATAGAGGGAAGTCCTCCACTATTTGGAATAACATATGCTCAGTTGGGGAAATGTACGCTGATATGGGGGAATGTGTTGTCCAAGGATTCAAATTCAAAGTCAATTCTGGTAACAAAATTAAATTTTGGAAGGATAAATGGTTTGGTGAGGTAACTCTCAAAGAGGCTTTTCCTGGATTATATAGAAACTCTACTCAAAAGGATGCATTCATATCTGAAATGGTGGGTGAGCAGGGTCATGGTCACTGGGATTTACATTTTAGAAGACCTGTGTTTGAGTGGGAGAGAAACCAACTGGAAGAGTTGTTACAAATTTTGAGCAATGTCCACCTTATTGAGTCAAGAGAGGATTGTATCCAGTGGGCTTGGAGTAAAGATCTAGTTTTTTCTGTTAGTTCTGCCTACTCTAGATGGGAAGATCAGAGGTTCTTGGAGGATAAAAACTTGTTTTCTGTCTGGAGAAATATTTGTCCACCAAAAGTGGAATTATTTGCTTGGCTAGCCCTACAAGACTGTATAGCATCTAAATCTATTTTGGTGAATAGAGGCATTATAAATGCAACAATGGACCTTTGCCCTTTTTGCAATATCTCTGGTGAATCCCCTTCTCACATCCTACTTCATTGTAATTTCTCCTGGGGAATATGGTCTGCAATTATTAGTTGGTGGAACCTTGAGTGGGTATGTCCTCCTACCTTACCATCACTGTTCCAATTCTGGAATAGCTTGAAATTTCAGAACCTAGAAAGATTTTGCTGGCAATCTTGCTTCTATTCAATCTTGTGGACATTGTGGCTGTGCAGAAATGAAAGAGTCTTTAGAAACAAAGAGTGGGAAGTTTCAGAGGTGATTGATATAGTCAAAACAAGAATGGCCATCTGGATTAAAGCAAAATTTGACATCAAGGATTACAGGGTGGATGATTTCAAGAGGTGTTTAGAAGGCATAAGGAAAGTGAAGATCTGACCCTATTGCTGATTGTTGTTGTTTCTGGACTTTGGGGATGTGTGTGTGTTGGGGTGCTTCTATTTGGGGTGGTTGGGGTGGTTTTTGGTGAGTCATGTGGGGTTGAGTCTTGGGTTACTTCTGGGAGAATATGTGGGTGGAGTCTTGTTGGGTCTGTTTGAGTCTGGTTTTTGTGTTTCTTTGGGGCAGTGTGTCCTGTTTTGGTTTTGTGGTAGTCTTAGTGTGGAGTCTCCTCATCTCTCTGATGGGTCTTCCTTGGTTTTGAGTCCTGGTGTGCTGTCTTCTCTAGTTTGTGCTATTTTGCTTTTGGGTCTTTGGGTGTATGGGGTCTGAGTCAGTTTGTGTCAGTTGTGGTTTGGGGTTTGAGTCAATCTGAGTCAATCTTGGTAGGTGTCTGGTGTCGTGTCCTTGTCCGAGTTAACCTGAATCTGAATTTCAGTTCCTGCTACTGCTATTTTGGATGCTCAGTATTGCCTTGTTTTGCTGCTACTGATTTGCTACTGATATGCTCCTGCTGCTATTGTTATGCACTGTGACTACTGCTGTTGGGAACCTTTGGAGGGCTGTTGTTGGAAACCTTTTATGTGGTGTTGTGCAAATCTGCTAATGTTACAATATAATGCTAATGCCACCTGCTACTACAAGTATTTGCTACAGCCAATGCACCATTGAGGAGGCTACTACAAGCATTTGCTACAGCTACTACATGTTTGGAGTCTTTTGTTGTTTCCAACGTTTTGGAGGTCATGCTTTGGTCAATGCCACCTCATACTACAAGTATTTGCTAGAGCCAGTGCACCATTGAGGAGGCTACTACAAGTAATTGCTACAGCTACTTCATGTTTGGAGTCTTTGTTGTTTCCAACGTTTTGGAGGTCATGCTTTGCCTCGGATAGACTAATGTTGTTTTGGCTGGGTACCCCGTGTACCATTTTATTTTATTTTATTTTTTTTCACTCTTTTGGCTTTACATTTAGTTTCTCGCTTGATGTTTTTGCCTTTCTCCTCGATGTACCCTTTGTCGAGTTCAATAAATTCTTGTTGCCGATCAAAAAAAAAATTCCAACAATATTGTGGAGGATGGTCTAGCGATTAAGGTATGATGGTTAGAAATGATCAAACTCAGACGTTAAAAATTATTATTATAAGAACAAATTTCACGGTGCAATCATTCATGACAAATTATTCAAACCATCAATCATATAGGCTCTACGTACAAATTATTTTGAACTTTTTTCTATTTATAATAAAATGTGGCTTTACATTTGTTCATAAACCCGTGTAGGTGTGAGTAATTATGCAATACATAGGAGGAACAAGATAAGAAAAAGAAGAAAGTGGGCATATATTACCGTCTTTTCAATTTTTTTGTCAAGCAAAATTCTTATTTTTTAGTTGTTGGTATCTCATTTTTTCTCGAGAAAAAATGAGACGTATGTCTAGTTGTGACTTAAGGCATTTTTCAATATCGTGATTTGTTTAGTGTTCCCTAATTTTTTTTGGAGCATTCATACATAAGGAGCGCTCCGAAAATTTTGTTTAGCTAATTTTGTTTAGCTAGCTTTAACATCGACTGTACATGCATGTAAAGACTTCGTTCCGAAAATGATACTCACGTCACCAAAGGCATTGCATTCAGTATGTATTGGGCTTGACTTGCAAAGCCTGGCAAATATCGTCAGTGATCTCCATAATCCTCCTCATAACATGTAAGATGAACACAAATTCCAAATAGGTAATGGCATCACATAAGCTCCATCAGATCCAAAACGTTGATTAATGGTGGTTTGATATTCTACCCTTCATGATAAGGCATGAAGTGCAGAATAGATTTAAAGGCTAATAGATTTAGTGATGGCAAACATATGCATGCGGTTAAAAAATAAAACGTACTACAAGCTATTGTAAACGATGTTCGTCATATGCTTGTATTATAGCCTGTGGATGTTGCTTGACAAGTTGTTTGTCTTTCTTCGGTTTGCTTCCTTTTGTGTTGATCTAACACCTTAATATAAACAAAGTGCGCCTAAAAGACAAAGCTTGAATTTTCGTAATTTAGACTTCATATTTCATAGTAATATTTTACTTGGCTCATTAAATTTGTCTTTCAATTAGGACTAAAACTTCATATACGATAAAAAAATACTCATAAAAATCTAGTGGTGGCGGACCACTGAATACTATTCAGGCCGAATGGGTGCCTTAGAATTTATTTATTTTTGAGCTTGAGTCAAACAAATTACAATTAATTGAATTTGTTTATTTTTGGAGACAATTTTCAATTCTCTCGTAAATATGGTTACACAAACTATATTATTCCAAGAGTTGACCAGGAAGGGTACTTTGAGAATTAAGTTACTGGACAGGAGGGTGAACGTACAAAGCGTTTTGGTGGAGAGATGATGCATGCCACTTAAGGTTCATCACTGTACCTTTTATAGAGCTCCAAAACTTGTCCTCCAAGTACTCATGTACATGTTTGTCACGCATGTTAACCGCTTCGGCTTACGTTATCTGTGATAAGTTCACGCGTACGAACTCCCTTCAATATTCCACGGGGGTCACAACGGTCAAATCCGGGCCAAACGGTAATCGAGTGATTTGGTTCAGATCCGATCGACCAGATGGCAACTGGGTGGACGGCTTGGTTCGACCCACTACAATTTTTCCTAAATTACGGATTGTAAAGTTAAGATGAAGGCGTTCATGGCTATTCCCACTCATAGTTGTTTGGATATTTCCAATCATCATGAAAGCTGAAAATAAGCCAATCATGCAAGCTAATGAGTCATGAATGGTTTTTCCGAAATTTGTGTCAAATGGTAATTAGCTTAGAATAAGTTTTTCAAAAGATTTTAGCAACCCAATTGCTAAAATCATGGTTGAATTTAGCAAATGAGTTTACCAAGTGCTAAAATCATAGTTAAAATCAATCATGATTTTAGCCCCCAGTGAACTCTTATTTGCTAAAATCATGGTTGATTTTAGCAACTGGGTTGCTAAAATCTTTTAAAAAACTATACATGCATGCAAAAGGATCTAGCTCTCTCCAAGTTCGGTTCTTTCTAGTCTTCTGCAGTTGAGATTTTTTTGCCCACTCCGGGTTCATAATAACGATCCAAATGATTCACGGTTTAGATACTATTGAGAATTTCATCCCCGCCAAAAATCTTGATGATCGGATTCCGATCAATATGTGTTCCAACAAACATTTATTTGAAAAAAACTATAAATGTTACAGTTTTTTCATACTAGATTCGAACCCATATCCCTATCTAATCAATATGATTTTTTGTTTGGCTCAAGCTCAAAATGAGATCTGCAATGTGAGTGGTTTAGAACCAAAATGAACCCACAAAATCCGAAACTGGAGAGGACCGGAGAGAACCAAAATGGAGAGGATCCGGTTCCCATAAAAGAAATCCCTTTCCCATTTCCCCTTTCCCTACCCTTTTTCCATCAGTCCCTTTCACTTCCCACCCTCTTAGAGCAAATCCAATGCTAGATGCAAAATGGCTATAGTCATTGCCATATTTTGGCACCAAAAAGTGGTTTTTGGTGCCTAAATAGACCCCTACCTCCAGTGGTTAGTTCTATTTTAGAACCAAACAGTTCCAAATTTAACTAATTTTCTCTCCACCTCACTTTTTACTACTTTTTGAACCTCAATTTAACTACCTACGTCATTTTCAACCCCCTACGAGGGTGGGATGTTTTGGGGTGGGGGAAGAAGACGAATGTGAAATAAGAAGAGAGTGAAAGGAGAAGAAGAAAGGGAGCATTAATGTGGTAACTTCAATACGATTAATTATCAGAATTAATCCTGATAATTACTCAAGATAGTTTTTTCGCTGTTCCAAAGAAGGATAATTAACAGGATTAAATGGAGTAATCTGACAAGGGGTGTGGATATAATTTCAACTTGAGTCAAACAAATTACAACTAATTGAATTTGTTTATTTTTGGAGACAAGTTTCAATTCTCTCGTAAATATGGTTACACAAACTACATTTTCCCAACGGTTGACCGGGAAGGGTGCTTTGATGGTTAACTAAGTGACTGGACGGGAGGGTGAATGTACAAAGCGTTTTGGTAGAGAGGTGATGCATACCACTTAGGGTTCATCACTGTACCTTTTATAGTGCTCCAAAACTTGTCCTCCAAGTACTCATGTGTTCGTCACGCGTGTTAACTGCTTCGGCTTATGTCATATGTGATGACAGTTATATTCAAACGTTAACTGCTTCGGCTTATGTCATATGTGATGACAGTTATATTCAAGCGTACGAACTGACTTCCTTCAATATTCCACGGGGCGTTACAACGGTCAAATCCGGGCCAAACGGTAACCGAGTGATTTGGTTCGGATCCAGTTGACCAGATAGCAATTGGGTGGACGGCTTGATTCGACCCACTACGATTTCCCTAAATTACGGGTTGTAAAGTTAAGATAAAGAAGGCTATTCCCACTCATAATTGTTTGGGTATTTCCAATCGTTGTGAAAGCTGGAAATAAGCCACTCAAGCTAATAATTTTTGTTCATTTTTTTCTTAAGGTGATTTTTTTTTAAGTTTATGAAAATATCCAAAAGTAGATATTATTATAAAAAAAAAAAAAAAACTGGACGAGAGCCTGCCTTTCCATTAACTAACCCATGACTTTTTTCCCCTATTTTTTACAATAACTTTTGGGTTATTTTCTTTGAAATTTTAAAAACTGTTTTGCCTATCAACTCTACACCTTGCATAATGCATATCATGAATGTTACGCTATGATTGGTAGTTTCTTACGTAGTATTGCAGGATGGTTTTTTTTGTGAGGAGGGCTCTCATCCCAAAATGATAAAATCGCAGTATTGAAATCAATTATAATATGAGAATTAAATGAAACTTACCTTCATGGTCGAATACAATTGTACATAGCAGTCGACTCGGACCTTTCAATATGCTGACTTTAAAGAATTTCATGCAGTTTTTAATCTTCCATTGTATTAATGTACTTATTTGGTATTTCTATATCATCACTAATAATGATTTGAGTAACTTAACCATTGATTATTGTTAATTCAATTCAATAAATTTTATTCTTTTTGTTCTTATGTTTCAGATTTTCAAGAGCAAAAAGGGTTTTGATGGTGAAATGTTCTAAAGAGATTGGGTTGGATTAGATACAAATTTTTCGGAAAAAATTGTGATATCGGAGATGGTACCACACAGATTGATCTGATCCCCTATTACTTTTACTGCTATATCCTGAACAATTACTAGGACTGTGAAAGTGAAATTCACTCCTTACTAGACTAGGGTTAAGTACATGTTGATTGACTTGAAACTACTATAAGAATATAGATGAAGAGGAAACAAGAACCATATGTAGAATTTTTCAGGTTGCAGCAGTAGATTCAACTTTAAAAAACAATAGGAGATATATGCTTCCAATTGAAATGACTTTTAAGAGGTGGATAGTTAGGAGTTATCCTTAACTTATAAGAATCATGCTTCTCTCAGTTGTATCGAAACATCGAAGAAGTCTGGATTCATCACTTCCAAGAAATTTTTATAACAAGAATGTTATACTTTTAACCAAGTTGCTCACTACAGGAAGATAACTCACATGATGTCTCCATTATTTAATTACTTTACGGTGTCCGTCCTCTATATAGAATAAGATATTGTCCATTCAACTAGAAATGCCGAGTAATACTAGATGAGCATTGAAGTACTCCGAACGAACTTTCTTTGTGAGGTAATTTTTTAAATATATTTTTTTAAATTGCATTTTTGTTTGGTAGAGGTGTTGAATGATTTATTCATTTCGACAATTTAAACTATTTGTGTGTCCCTCAATTTGTCCTGTGCATAGCACGGGTTTCCTGCTAGTTTATTTGTATAGTCGAACGATTCTAATCATCAAAGTGGATAAAAAATAATCATACCCTTGCAAAGGTAAACAAAGCGACGGTGACTGAAATTGCACTTCCGGAGATTAAAATACAGTGCAAAAAGTGATGTTTTTAGGCCTAATCATAAAGTATAGGTTAGAAGATTCACAATACAAACGCGTAAACAGGTTTTTTACAACTAAAACCCACTAAATAGGATTAGGAACCTAATTATGTTAAATTGTTAATCATGATAGTACATATAAGCGTGTAAACTGGTTATTGAGGCCCGTTTTGGCTTAATGATTGTTCGATTATTTTTCAATTTCTATTCAAAAAATTTGCCTTAGCTATTTTGTGTCAATTTTTTCTAAATTATTAGTTCGTCTTCGACGAGAGATTCTAAAAACCAAAAATCCAGATCGAAAATTTAGAAAAAAAAAAAATCACTAACGACAAAAACAATCCTAAACACATAGACTATTATGTCTTTATAAAAATAAATAAATAAATAAGTTGGTACCCTTTTTTTTACTTTTCCAATTTATGTTATTGAGATAAGATAGTAATCCACAAAAAATGACACACTACTAACAAATGCGAAAATTATTTTGAATAAAGATTAAAAATATAATTGTGCTTAATTATTAAGCCAAAACACCCGAAGTACCAAACCCATTGCAAGTAGAATTAAGAATATAACCAAAACCCAAACCAAATAGGATTAGGAATCTGATGGATGATTTTGTGCTTATAAATATAGAAACAAGCATGAGCAATAACCCAAACCATAACATCTTACCCTGTTCAATTCTCTCAATCGTCTCTTTGATTTCCTCATCGTTTCTTTGATTTCAATAACCCTGTTTTCCCTTCTCATGGCTTCCAATCACTCTCTTCCCTTTCTCCTTTTTCTTGTTTTTGTTTCCTTCGTGCCACGATTCACCGTTGCGACACCGACCCAAGAAAACGGCCATCACGGCTTGAAAATCAATGAAATCGCAGAATTGCTAGTCAACAAGGGCTACACTTACATGTCGATGATGCTACAAGAAACTCTCCCGAGTTTAGTGCCTTCTGAAAACACAAGTGTCACCATCTTCTGCCCAACCGACGAAGCTTTCGCGAATCTCAAATACTACACACAGCCACCGTTGACACTCCTCCAGTACCACATCGTTCCGATGATGCTTGACAGGGAGTCGTCTCTCGTATCAACTTTTCCGTCCGAGTCAAAAGTCGATACTCTCCTTAAAGGCCACCCTCTTGTGCTGACAACAACCCATAACAGCCAATCTGCTTCCCTCAATGGAGTCGATATCACAGATTGGGAGATCTACAATGATGGAGAAGTTCTCATTCATGGCGTCAAAGACTTCTTCGATCCAGCCGTGCAGATCCTTCTATATCCCAAGTACGATAATGATGGTGGGGTACAAGCAAAGAATGATACAAATGGAACCGAGTTCGAGGGCAGGGTAATTGCAAAGAAGAATGGCACAAACAATACCAGCAACAATACTATTAGTAAGGATCATCATGTTACAAGGGAGGCAACGGAAGCTCATGTATTGAGTGCTAAAATTATCAAAATTTCTGCATTGGTGGCCACACTTATTCTCCTGGCCTCGGTGATTGCGGCGGCCTTTGTTATCTTCTTTGCCTTCTCTGCTGCTTTTGTTAACTTCTTTGCCTTCTCTGCTGCTAAGTCCTTGGCTATCGAAACTAAGGATACCTTTACCAGTTTGGGTAAAGTCTAGTTAATAGGTGTTCGATCAGCACTAGTAGTGTTTCATCTAGCAGTTCAACGATAGTTGTTGGATTGTAGCTAATAGAAGAATTCCATTGATATAAACAGAAATATAAATTACAATAGCAGAATATAAAGAACACGAATCGAAAAAACGAACTGAGACCTGTGAAAACCACGAATCGGTGTCTGTCTCCCGGGATAAAACGGTTGAACCACGAACATTGGAACACCTCCGATGAATGTCTTGTCGAACTGAACCTCATGTGTCTCTCTCTCAAAAAACATGATCCTCGTATGTAGGTGGAACTCAAAATTTCTCGTGGATTGTGTAGAAACGAGATGGCCAATATATAATCAGAATTTACCTTTGAGCTGCAATGGAATCAATAGGAATGAAACCGCCAACATAAATACAGAATTGATAGGGAAAAATTCACAAAACCCCCCCAGACTTTGACTTCAATGTCTCATCACCCCCCAAACTTCCAAAATTATCAATTGCACTCCTAAATTACCATTCCGTTATCAATTTCACTTCTGCCGTCTCAATCTGTTACATTGCTAACGGGGAGACGCTGAGGTGCTTGGACGAAGGGATAAAAACATTAGAGGGTAAAATTTGGAGGTATAAAACATTAAAAAGGTAAAACGTTAGAATTAAAAAAGAAAAAAAGATCTTAAAAAAAAAAAAACTAAAAAATCTCTCTCCTCTCCGTTGTCTCCCTTCTTCTCCCTCCTCCTTACCCACCGTCTGTCCTTGGTCTCTTACAACTATACCCATTTTCAGTCAATCTTTTTTCCCAAAGAGCCTTGTCTTCCTTAGCACTAAACATTACCCTCATCCACCAATTCATCATCATTGACAAGAACCCATTCGGCTTACTCCGTCTGAGTTCTATGCATATGAGCCTGGTTAATTATAACCTCCGAGTCTAATATATGAGCCTGGACAGCCTCTCCACTCATTGCCAATTGGTTTTGAGTTGGATGCTTTAACAAGGGCTATGGCTTCTCCGACGGCTTATCTAACCACATCCCCGACGTCAATCCCGTCGTTTATGACCGTGTCATGGTCTCCAACTCGTTGTGCTCGTCAAGCGCCGTCGCTGCCTTCGTTTCTCTACGAGGAGTCCCTCGGCAACGCGATGTGGCGAATACCAATTTGGTGAAAAGTACGGTGGTGAGATGGAGGAACCAGTTGGTCTCGCCGGTGAAGCTGTGGACGATGGTGATGTGTGGGTAAGGAGGAGAGAGAAGGGGGAGGCAAGGGAGGAGAAAAAGATTTATGGGTAGTACGATGCGATTGTGGGTAGTGCGATGCGATTGTGCTCAACGGCGCGATGTGTGCCCAAAGGGTTTGCCGAGGAAGGTGTTGCTGGTTTTCTCAAATGGGGTTTTCTCAGATGGTGGAGACCAGATAGGGTAAAGGAAAAAATTACAAAAAAAAAACCCATAGTTTTACCCTCTAACGTTTTATACCTCCACATTTTACACTCTAACGTTTTTATCCCTCCGTCCAAGTCCACCTCAGCGTCTCCCGTTAGTAATGTAACAGATTGAGACGGCAGGAGTGAAATTGATAACGGAATGGTAGTTTAGGAGTGCAATTGATAGTTTTAGAAGTTTGGGGGGTGATGAGACATTATTGAAGTCAAAGTATGGGGGGTTTTTTGAATTTTTCCCGAATTGATATCCTGTCATAAACTTCATAACATGGGGTGATCATGGCATTAAGATGTCGCATGTATTAACTCCGCGAATGTCCAACAATGTTGAACACGGAGGGACCTTTCAGTTGCCTCATAAAATCCTCTGAAATGCCCTGGTTCGTTTATCCGAAATTCCAAAATTTCCAACAAAACCAAATCCTTCGTGCTGCAAAATTGTTGAACCCTTTTTTCCACACACCAAAATGTTCTTTTTTTATTTTTATTTTATCATAACATATACTAAAACGTTCATTCTGCAGAAGAGATGAATATTTGTCATGTGAGCTTGATTGAAGCCTAATATCAACTGGGTAATTTACAAAATCTTCTACCATATAAATGATTGGGCAAATTGTTGGGCAATGATTCCTGCATTCCCCTTTTTGATAAATCCAATCTATTTCTATTTTAGTGAAAAAAATAAACAATAAAGTTTCACTAACAGAAAAAGAATGGCCTTCATAAAAAAGAAAGTATGAAAATCATTTCCGTGGGATGGTGATTATAACAAAAAGAGCATATACTTCTCTCATTCGTTTCGATGAGATGAAACAAAAAAAAGTAAAAAAAGGTGTGGCTAACTTGTAGGAAAATGCATCAATATCCCCTCGTATCCCCCAATCGTAAGATGTTATGCCTTCTAAATGATCAGCGCAATTCAATTATTCAGATTGATCGTTAGCAAACCCTGCAATAATTTACCTATAATAAGATATTGGTAAGTGTTTGATCCACCACAAGTAGTAAAACATATTCCTTCAGAATTTTGTACCTTGGAATTGGCCCTTGCTTACCGGTATTTGATTCGTTTGCTTTTTTGCAAGATATCCTAACAAATTAATTTGGATAGCAGAACGATTCTGATAATCAAAGCGAGTTCATAAAATAATCACACCTTTGCAAAAAAGAACAAAGCGAGCGTAGGCGAAATTGCACCCTGGAGATTAAAATGCACTACAAAACCCAAACCAAATAAGATTAGGAATCCTACCATAACAATCCGGCAGGATTATTTTTTAGGCCTGATCATACATTATAGTTGGAAGCTCAAGCTTCACAATACCAATGCGTATGCTGGTTTTTGACAAACAAAACCCAAACCAAATAAGATTAGGAATCCAACCTTAACAATCCGGCAGAATTATTATTTTGTTTTTATTTAAATTGTTTGTGTCAATTTTGTGTAGATTGTAATTCATCTCAACAAGAGGAATCTAAAATATGAAAAATTATGACTGAAATATTTTTAAAAATTCACAAAAAATAAAAGAATCCAAAACAAACGGACTTTTTCGATTATTTGATCTTTCTTAAAAAAAAAATGAGATTGTACATATGTTCTTACTTTTCTGATTTATCTTATCGTGACGAACTAGTAACTCACAAAAATTAATACAAAATTAGCAAATATGAAAACAAATTGGATAAAGATAAAAATAATAATTTGGCTTAATTATTAAGCCAAAACACACCGAAGAACCAAACCCAGACCAAGTAGAATTCCGAATAGAGCATTAATTGTAACTAACTTCCCGAACCCAAACCAAATGGGATTCGAAATCTGACATCTTGCCCTGTTCAATTCTCTCAATCGTCTTTTGATTTCAGTAACTCTGGTTTTCCTTCTCATGGCTTCCAATCACTCTCTCCCCTTTCTCCTGTGAAAAAACATTTTTTACACCGGCGGTGTAAAACCCCACTTTAACTCCAAACCAATCACCAAGTGCCACATCATCTAAATAGTGCCTAATAATGGTACAGTCAATTACTAGTAGTGTAAATGCTAACTAGAGTTAACCCAACCATTTTTTCAAGCCGCCGAACTTACCCTTTAAATTAAGGTTCCAAGAATTACTTAAAAGGCTAAAACCCATTAATGGTAATAGAGAATTGATAATGATACGGGTACAGAAAAAAGGGAACCGAAAACGTACCGATCGCGTTCGGGGACCCACTTTTGGGTCCCACACGAGTGATCCGAACCGTTCATTGTTCTTAAAACATTTTTCCGAGGGGCCCCACAAAATTTCAGCTCAATCGGACGGTTGGACGTGCTCGAACCAAAGTCTCACCGTTCGAAACGGTGCCCCACAAAATTTCAGCTCAATCGGACGGTTGGAAGTGCTCGAACCAAAGTCTCACCGTTTGAAACAGTGAGACTTTGGTTTGAGCACTTCCAACCGTCCGATTGAGCTGAAATTTTGTGGGGCCCCTCGGAAAAATGTTTTAAGAACAATGAACGGTTCGGATCACTCGTGTGGGACCCAAAAGTGGGTCTCCGAACGCGATCGGTACATTTTCTGTGCTTCCCGTTCTGTACGGGTAGCACTGTCAATAGAGAATACGGAGAATAGAAAAAGACAGATAGATTAAAATACAAAAAAGAGAAAAGGAGGAGCAGATGTTGTGCCGCAGCAGAGACTCGTGATCGTCATCTCCGTAGCTTCTACACGAGGTCAGTATCTCTTACCCTTTATTCTTTTTTATTGTTCTTTGATCTGATGACCTACATATATACAACTATTTTGTATGTATTTTCCATATTCCAACTCAAAAACTCTAACGCTCAAATCCAAAATACCCAAAATATATGGAGTAACCAGGAAAACGAAAACTTCAAAAAACCCAAAAAATTAGGTTTTTTAATCCTTATGTTATTTTTTTTCTTATTTCCAATTGATTGCTTATAATTGATGTCAGCATTTTATTGTTGTTGTAGAATTGTCATGGAAAACACATCAATTGGAGGAAATTTGGAAGCAGAGTACTTTGTAGAGAAAAATTCTATGGATGATTTCAAAGATTCAGATTTGGGAAAGAACTTTGTAGACACAAATTCAGTGGAAAGTTTAAGTGATCTAGAATTTTTGAAAAAGGAAAATATGAACCTATTAAGTCCTCTTTGAATATGGGTTCTCGAGAGCCATGTATTGGCTTGGTTTTTGAGGAATTGGAAGATGCTATGAGTTGTTGCAAAGCATATGCAAAAAAAAAGGGTTTTAGTTTTTGAAAAAGTCGTAATCGCCGATCTCGAACTGATCATTCAATGATAATTGGAGTAAATAATTCTTTGAAACTTTAAAGGGTAAGTTGGGCTTGGAAAAGTGGTTGAGTTAACTCGAGTTAGCATTTGCACCACTAGTAATTGACTGTACCATTATTAGGCACTATTTAGATGATGTGGCACTTGGTGATTGGTTTGGAGGAAAAGTGGGGTTTTACACCGCCGGTGTAAATAATGTTTTTTCTTCTCATTTTTCTTGTTTTTGTTTCAATCGTGCCATGATTCACCGTTGCGACACCGGCCCAAGAAAACGGCTATCACAGCTTGAAAATCAATGAAATCGCAGAAGTGCAAGTCAACCGGGGCAACACTTTCATGTCGATGATGCTACAAAAAACTCTCACAAGTTTAGTGCCTTCTGAAAACACAAGTGTCACCATCTTCTGCCCAACCGACGAAGCTTTTGTGAATCTCAAATACTACACACAGCCACCACTGCCACTCCTCCAGTACCACATCGTTCCGATGATGATTGACAGGGAGTCTCTCGTATCAACTCTTCCATTCGAGTCAAAGGTCGATACTCTCCTTAAAGGCTGCCCTGTTGTGCTAGCAAGAAACCATAACACCCAAAATGCTTCCCTCAACGGAGTCGAGATCACAGATTGGGAGATCTACAACGACGGAGAAGTTTTCATTCATGGCATCAAAGACTTCTTCGATCCAGCCGTGCAGATCCTTCTATATCCGAAGTACGATAATGATGGTGAGGTACAAGCAAAGAATGATACGAATGGTACCGAGTTCGATGGCGGGGTAATTGCAAAGAAGAATGACACAAACTGTAGCGATCGGGTTCAGAAGGGTCTGAGGCTCCCACACCGCACAGTAAAAGAGCAAAAGGGTCACTCTCTCTCTAGCTACGAAACTAAATGCGGATCGATCTGTCTCACCCTCGCCAAACGTATAGTGCCCTCGGCCCTCGGCGAGGATGTCCAGAATTGGAAGAGTATAGAATTGTTTGAGTTTTGCCAAGCCCGGAGATGTCATGGTCATGGCGCTCCCGGCACGGCCCTCGGCAGCCCTCGGGGGCTCCGCCGATCGGTGTGCCGACCGCCTGAGAGACCGCGCGCCTCACGTGCTGAATCGGTTGATGTCGGTCGTTTTGGGGCTCAGAGATAGTTGATTTGGTGGTAGTGTATCAGGCACGCTACACGTTCCACGATGGAGCATTAAATGCGGCAGTCACCTACCCTGCGACCGCCGCCTGCAGAGTCACGTGGGTGATGGGGAATGCCTCGAGGTGAAATGACCCCTCAGACCCACGTGCCATGACGTCAGCCGAAGCGCGACGTCTGCAACAGAGATGGAAGTCACATCTGCTGTCATTCCGAGCACGAATGACAGGCGCGTGAAGGGGACCGAGCATGTGCAACGCACGCCCCCTTTGCCTATAAATACCCACTCACAACTACCACTATGGGTATTCTTCTCTCCTCATTTGCTACCCTCATAACTCCACTTCTCTCTCTCTAAGTTTCCGGCACATTTCTTCTTCTCCGGCAACTCACTTCACCATCGGAGTGCCTTCCCAGACCACAACCGTCCGGGCTAGGCACTAACGTGGTTGTTCACGTGTGCAGGTCATCCTCTCCGACGAGCTGCTAGGGTTCAGGCGAGGTTCAGCAATCCCATCACTACTTATTCCACACCACAAGATTCAAAGAGCTCACTTCGGCGAGAACCACCCCACACAAACAATATTAGTTGCAACAGTACTATTATTAATGATCATCATGTTACAAGGGAGGCAACGGAAGCTCAAGTATTGGGTGCTAAAATTATCAAAATTTCTGCATTCGCGGCCGTACTTATTCTCCTGGCCTCGGTGATTGCGGCGGCCTTCGTTATCTTCTTTGCCGTCTCTGCTGCTAAATCCTTGGTTCTTCTTGTTTTTTTTTTTTTTAAACTGTTTCTATAACTCAACAAATAAGAGCATATGTCCAAAAAAAAAGTCCACGTGAACCTATTCGCCAAATAATTTTCTACAAAAAAACCTAATATTTTCATGCGTAGGTATAATTTTTCTTGGCCTAAAATATAGAATTCACCGAAAAAACGTCCAATTGTGACATTTTACTTATTTTCATATTATTTGGTCGCCTTATTCACACTAAGATATAAAAATTTGTTTGTATATAACTAGGTAATTGAACTATTAAAGTTAAGGTAATTTTTGAACACCATGTTAAAAAAATTTTGAGCCGCCACTGAATACTGTTCAGGCCGAATGGGTGCCTTAGAATTTAGTTATTTTTCAGCTTGAGCAAACAATTACAACTAATTAAATTTGTTTATTTTTGGAGACAATTTTCAGTTCTTTCATAAATATGGTTACACAAACTATATTTTTCCAACGGTTGACCGGGAAGGGTACTTTGATAATTAAGTGACTGGACAAGAGGGTGAACGTACAAAGCGTTTTGGTAGAGAGATGATGCATACCACTTAGGGTTCATCACTGTACCTTTTATAGAGCTCCAAAACTTGTCCTCCAAGTACTCATGTGTTCGTCACGCGTGTTAACCACTTCGGCTTACGTCATATGTGATGACGATTATGTTCACGCGTGCGAAATTCCTTCAATATTCCATGGGGGTCACAACGGTCAAATCCGTGCCAAACGGTAACCGAGTGATTTTGTTCGGATCTAGTCGACCAAATGGCAATTGGGTGGACGGCTTGGTTCGACCCACTACAACTTCCCTAAATTACAGGTTTTAAAATTAAGATGAAGGCGTTGAAGGCTATTCCCACTCATAATTGGTTGGATATTTTCAATTGTCATGAAAGCTAAAAATAAGCCACTCAAGCTAATAATTTTTGTTCATTTTTTTTTTGTTAAGGTGAATTTTTTTTTTTCAAGTTTATGAAAATATCAAAAAGTAGATATTATTACAAAAAAAACTGGAATTTGAACAAGAGCCTGCTTTTCAATGCTTCACTTCGATGTATTGTCATTGGGTTCTTCTTAAAAATCATAGTTTATTGTGTGTTTGTCATATTTCCAATGGTGTCACTTGTGAGTCATGAATGGTTTTTCAGAAATTTGTGTCAAAGATTTATCTGTTGCTTTATGTTGAATGATAAAAAAAAAAAAGGGAAAGTTTTGCATCACGAATTAGATTAGGGCCAAAGAGGAGATGTAATTTCGTTCAGACTCGCTTTGTTCAACCTCGCAAGGCTGCGATTATTCATGGTCTCACTTAAATGATCATAAATCTTCACTTATCAAGATTATCGAAATTGATTTGTTAGCAAACGTTGCAATATAAGAATGCCTAAGGTGATGCCTAATCTGCTGCAGGTGATAATTTGGGCCCAATTTCTTCATTTTACCTAATTTTGGGTATATACAAAATCTCCTAACAATTTAATTTGGATAGTCTAACAATTCTGATTGTCAAAGTGGATCATAAATGCAAGTGATGGCTAACTCATGTGGTAGAGCTCTTGAATGCCTCGTACTGGATCCTGGGTTCAAGTCTCATTTTCCCTCCCCCATGTAATAGTTAGGAATTAGGAATGACGAATGACAAAAAAAAAAAAAAAAGTGGATCATAAGTAATCCTACCTTGCAAAGGTTAACAAAGAGACGATGAGTAAAATTGCACTTCCTGATATTGAAATACAGGTTTTTTACAACCAAAACTCAAACCAAATAGGATTAGGAATCTGATGATGTTAAATATAAGCGACTAAATTGGTTATTGAGGCCCTTTTTGGCTTAATAATTGTTCGATTATTTTTTATTTTTATTCAAAAAATTTGCACTAGCTATTTTGTGTCAATTTAATTACATTATTAGTTCGTTTTGACAAAAGGTTCTAAAAAGTAAAAATCAAGAAAAAAAACCGGGATCGAAAGCTTTAAAAAAATCATTAATGACAAAAACAAACAAAAAAAAAACAGATTTTTTTGAATTATTTTCTGTCTTTTTTGAAAAAAAATTTAAGTTTATATATATTTTTTACTTTTCCAATTCATCTTATCCAGACAAGTCGATAATCCTCAAAAAATGACACAATACTAACAAATGCGAAAAATATTTTGAATAAAGATTAAAATATAGCCGTGCTTAATTATTAAGCCAAAACACCCGAAGTACCAAACCCATTGCAAGTAGAATTAAGAATATAACCAAAACCCAAACCAAATAGGATTAGGAATCTGATGGATGATTTTGTGCTTATAAATATAGAAACAAGCATGAGCAATAACCCAAACCATAACATCTTACCCTGTTCAATTCTCTCAATCGTCTCTTTGATTTCCTCATCGTTTCTTTGATTTCAATAACCCTGTTTTCCCTTCTCATGGCTTCCAATCACTCTCTTCCCTTTCTCCTTTTTCTTGTTTTTGTTTCCTTCGTGCCACGATTCACCGTTGCGACACCGACCCAAGAAAATGGCCATCACGGCTTGAAAATCAATGAAATCGCAGAATTGCTAGTCAACAAGGGCTACACTTACATGTCGATGATGCTACAAGAAACTCTCCCGAGTTTAGTGCCTTCTGAAAACACAAGTGTCACCATCTTCTGCCCAACCGACGAAGCTTTCGCGAATCTCAAATACTACACACAGCCACCGTTGACACTCCTCCAGTACCACATCGTTCCGATGATGCTTGACAGGGAGTCGTCTCTCGTATCAACTTTTCCGTCCGAGTCAAAAGTCGATACTCTCCTTAGAGGCCACCCTCTTGTGCTGACAACAACCCATAACAGCCAATCTGCTTCCCTCAATGGAGTCGAGATCACAGATTGGGAGATCTACAATGATGGAGAAGTTCTCGTTCATGGCGTCAAAGACTTCTTCGATCCAGCCGTGCAGATCCTTCTGTATCCGAAGTACGATAATGATATTGGGGTACAAGCAAAGAATGATACAAATGGTACCGAGTTCGATGGCGGGGTAATTGCAAAGAAGAATGACACAAACAATACCAGCAGCAACAGTACTATTAGTAATGATCATCATGTTACAAGGGAGGCAACGGAAGCTCAAGTATTGGGTGCTAAAATTATCAAAATTTCGGCATTGGTGGCCGTACTTATTCTCCTGGCCTCGGTGATTGCGGCGGCCTTCGTTATCTTCTTTGCCGTCTCTGCTGCTAAATCCTTGGCTATAGAAACTAAGGATACCTTTACCACTTTGCCTAAAGTCTAGTTAATTGGTGTTTAGTACTAGTATAGTTTTTTATCTAGGCGAAAATTCGTATTTGTTTCTTGATATATCTCTCTGCTTGATTTCTCATTCCTTTTTGTAAGTTCAATTTCATAGAAGAGGTCTATTCGTATACAAACGTTGTCTATTTCATATCGATCTGTTGTTAAATCCTCGGCTCTAGAAGCTATAATTCTTCAAAGTTCAGTTTGGTGTTTACGACTAAATCATGTTAGTGACAATTCGAATTAGATTCCTCACATGTGTATATTCTACCCTTCATGATAAGGCATGAAGTGCAGAATAGATTTAAAGGCTAATAGATTTAGTGATGGCAAACATATGCATGTGGTTAAAAAATAAAACATACTACAAGCTATGGTAAACGATGTTCGTCATATGCTTGTATTATAGCCTGTGGATGTTCCTTGACAAGTTGTTTGTCTTTCTTCGGTTTGCTTCCTTTTGTGTTGATCTAACACCTTAATATAAACAAAGTGCGCCTAAAAGACAAAGCTTGAATTTTCGTAATTTAGACTTCATATTTCATATTTCATAGTAATATTTTACTTGGCTCATTAAATTTGTCTTTCAATTAAGACTAAAACTTCATATACGATAAAAAGTACTTAAAAATCTAGTGGTGGCGGGTCTCTGTAGTCTGGAAATAAATTCTTTATCCTAGTATTTCAAAATAATTGTGTTGGCGAGTGCCGCCACATGTTCCCAATTGGCTCCATTCTTTCTTATGGTGCATGTGCCCAAAACGTATCATGTTATGCCTTTTCATGGTGAATGTTATAATGGGGGATACATATAAAATGATCTTGAAAATGTTATGCCTTCCTTAAATAATTTTTATGCCATTTTATGGGGTTTTTTTTTTTTTTTGTCTGTCATCATACCGAATATATTACATAGGGGAGGGGGGAATGAGACTCGATTCTGAGATGCAGTGTGTGATATCCAAAAGCTCTACCGCATGAGGTAGCCACCACTTGTGATTTGGGTATGCCGTTTGTTATTTTTTTGTTACACCGTTTTATCGTTAATGTTATATTTTCTCATGGTAAAAGTCAACGGGGTACAGTATTGCAAAACAAGAGCGGATACGGACCTTAGCATAATTCGAAAGGAAATCAGTTTTCTCATGAGAAATCCAACAATATTGTGGAGGATGGTCTAGCGATTATGGTATGATGGTTAGAAATGATCAAACTCAGACAAAAAAATTCAAACTCAAAGTAATTATACAAAAAAATTCAAAAGTAAACTATAAATAGGAAGAAAATTGGGGGAGCCAAACACCCCTTCATCCATCAGGTCCGGCCCTAGACGGATCGGAAATAAGCGAAGAGCTATATAGTTTGAAAGTCCTAGACGGATCGGAAATAGAAGGTAAGAGACCTGAAAGGAGGAGGAGAAACTAAGAGCCCGTTTGGATGAGGGTTTTGGCCCCGGCTAAATCATCTTCCCCTCCTCAAATTTGGGGGACCCACGCCATATCCGGCTTTGGTAGCACCAAAACCCACCTCCGACTAATTCATGGATGAGGGTTTTGGCCACCGTCATCCCACTTCCCCGTAGACTAAATAAAAGCGGGGGGTTGCTTATGTTAAGTCGGGGTTGCTTATGAGCCTCAGCCTCATCCATGGCCTTTTTACCTCCCTACCCTCCCTAATCCCCAATTTCAGACCCAAAAATTCCAAGTAACACCAGATCTTGAACCAAAAAAAAGAAGAAATTACCATCGGTCGGACCAATTTCATCATAGTCGCCGGCAGTATATAGCTTCTTGTGGCAGACATGGCACTTGAAGTGCTTCGCCGAAGCTGCTACGATGATGGTGAGGCGTTGGATCTCTGGGATGGAGGACGATGGTGAGGCGGCGGGAGGAGCGGCGGGAGGAGAGGAGAAGAGAAGATGAGAGGGGCTTTTTTTTGTTGCAGAAGATGGGTATCATGGGGTAAACAAGAGGCCCAACCACCTATCCTTATGATCGCCACTTGTCCTTTATTTAATTTTTTTGGATTTAGAAAAAAACGGTAAAGAAAAAGTATGCAATTAGTTTGTGTATTTGTTTTTTTTTTTAAAAATTTTACTACCTAATTTCATGTATTACACAATTTTACCTAAAAACTAACTTTTAAATATTAGTTGTTTTGAATAGTTAATAATTTGAATTTATATAAAAAAATATTAGGACTTATTATAGCTTAATTTTTGTTAAGTATAACAAATTAATTATTTTTGAAATTATATAATTGATTTAATTAATTATCTAATACGGGCTCATGAAAGGGCAAATATGTCATTTGACATGATTTTACATCATCCATCCTCCTTATCCCTCCTTTTTTATCCCTCATCCAAAGTATGTACGGAGTACTATTTAATCATCTCTTCTTAACTGTCACATCAATGGGTTCACCCTTCTTATTTAATCACCCCTACTATTTTATCTCTCTTACTATTTAATATCTCTCAAACTAATACGTCATCCAAACGGGCCGTAAAGATGATGCGGTGGGTTGGTAACTTCATCAGCATAATTAACAGGATTAAACGGAGTGGTCTGATAAAGGAGTGTGAGAAACTTCAAAGAGTAAATAGACACTTGTGATATCAAAGAAATCAAGGGGTGGGATTGAAATTTCAGAGAGTGAAATATAGAAGCACTTAACTTCGTAGTAGTCGACTTGACGTCCCTGTTTCTCTTCTCCGCCAAATCCCTAGTCAACTCCTCTGCAACGGAGGGAAAATGACGAGGAGAGCATCAACTAAGGCGGCTATCGTCGCTACTCCTTCGGTACAATCGCCGGCGGCAGAAGAAGAAGCAATTGCTTCTGAACCATCCCCGGCCGGAAACACAATTGGTTGTAGTCTCGATCTCCTAGCAGAGATCCTCATACATTTGCCGGCCAAGTCGCTAATCCGATTCAAGTGCGTGTCCAAGAATTGGCTTTCCCTCATCTCTGACCCCCAATTTGCCGGCAACCACTCTCGTCAAAACCCTAGGCCATCGATCTCAGGCTTTTATTTGTACAGCCGAAGTCAACTCAAATTTGTCTCCCTCTACGGAGCGCGAAATCTCCCATCTCTAGCCTTCGTCAATGTTCTTGGCCGTGGGCCAATTAAGATTGCGGACTCCTGCAACGGCTTACTGTTGTCAGAGCAAGTGGACTTTGAAGGTAATGATTTTGTAGCGCAATACGTTGTTTTTAATGTCTGTACACAGAAATACAGAATAGTTCCTAAATTTAGCGGGAATTTATCAACTAGATGGATTAATCATCGTGCGTTCTTGGCCTTTGATCCTTCCAAATCGCCTCACTACAAAGTTGTATTGGTTGGTCACGTGCCTCCCCCACTTTATGAAATTCGTGTGTTCTCCTCACAAAGTGGATGTTGGAAACATGTTTTTACACAACATGAATGTCATGGTCGTGGTGTCTATTGGAATGGAGCAATCTATTGGGTTCGTCATGAGAATTTTTACTTAAAATTTGACCTCGATGTGGAGGAGATGATAGCAATCCCAAACCCTCGAACTCCCATGCTTCTTATTCAAGACAAGATTAGGTATCTTGGAGAATGTGGCGGCCGTTTATTTCTTATGCAGTGTTGTTCGTTAGGATTCAGAATCCTTGAATTATTGGGGAGCAGTTGGTGTGAGCGTTACCAAGTTCATTTTGGACCCATCATAGTTGCATTCCCTGAGATCAAAACAACATTTGAATTTGATGTACTGTCGCTGCTGTGTGATGGGAATGGGGAGAAGAAAGAGGATTTCACATTGGTGTTAGCGATTTCTGGGAGAATTATTTCTTATAATTTGCATCGGAAGACGTTCGATGTGCTTTCTGGTCTTCCAAGAGGTGAATTCATTGATCGTGGCAAGAATGGTTATGCTTATCCCATTGTTGAAACCCTATCTCCTGTTTGAATGACATCTTACATATTGGGTTGCATAGAACTTTTCAATGAGATTATTGCTACTTCGAAGAATTTTGAAGATTATTGCTACTTTGCAGAATTTTGAAGATTATTGCTACTTTGCAGAATTCTACTTAGTTTGGGCCTTGGTTATGTTTTCAGCCTGTTCAAGGCTTTGGTAAATTACTTTTTGTATCTATTTTCGTTCTCTCTTTTGAGTCTTTTCTCATCCAATTGCTTGTTGGATGTTTTGATCGGTTTGTTCTCTAGATTCATGATATGCCATGTCTCCTAGGGTTCATTCCGCTTTTCCTGCTTGGTGTACCTATTGCTGAGTTTGTTTTAATAAATCTTGTTGCCTTTAAAAAAAAAAGAACTTTTCAATGAGTCAACTTCTTTGTTTTGAAGTATTGTAAGTTTTTTTTTTTTCTACGTGTTGTATCAATTGCTTGCTTCCTAATGATGCCATCAACTTCACTTTTGGTCTTCAATAAATACTTTTGGTTAGAATTCTATAATGCATGCTTGTGCTCTTCATTCTCTTTTGTATGAATGTTCACTTAACTTGATATGGATCGAGGATGACAATAAACGGAAATAAAAACCAAAAAGTTCTGAATTTGTACTGCCAAAACGCTCCACGAGATTGACTTGAGTATCTCAAATAACAACACTCTCTATCTCTCCTCATCACTTTATGGACAAACTGTGATTGATTTTTCACTGCTTTTTAGTCAGTTAATTTCCTTTCTTCAGTCCGTAATCTTGATTTTTTCCTAGCTGCCACTGCATTACTATATACCTACTCTATCATTATTACCAGTACAAATGATGCCATATCAATGATAAGTTCCAGTTTAGCTGAGAATGCCAGCTCATTCGCAGAATCTCACTTCTATATTTGTGTTCTTCTTCTTGACTGTGATAAGACTCCTGTCAAAACATTTATATAGTCCCTTTGCTCCTGTATCTATCATGTGTTTTGGTCTCTAATGCTCACATTCTTATGAGAATATGCTTGTGATTGCCCTTTTATTGCCTCATATAGAGCCTTTCTATGACCGCTGTGACACATTCACTCGGGTATAATGATCGTTGTGGAGGTTTATTAAAGCTCGTTTACTTCTGGTCTTTGGTGTACTTGTTAATTGTTATGGGTTAGTTGGGTGAAATGCTTTTAGATGCTCAAGGAGTAGAATAAAATTAAGAATACACTATTGAAGAGTTGATATCGTACTCTTCCTGGTGATGTTGTTTCGTACAATTTTAAAGCCCAAGTACATTCTCAGTAGTTATGCTTTTGGGAAATCTAAGCAATTCGTCAGATGGCTATTCCGTGTTTGAGAAAGCTCCTGCACGATGGAGCACAGGTTCTTTTTCTCATAACATTTCATGCAATTTTAACTGATTCACCTTCTTAGGTTTAGAATACAAGCGTTTTGGTGTCTCAAATGGCACTTTCTGCCTACGTTCAGAACTCGATAGGCTTTAGATTTGAAAAAGACCAAAACCTTCTCAGCGTTTTTTTCAAATCACTTTCTGCCTGAATCTGTGATGAAAAAGACCAAAACCTTCTCATTTTTCTCACTGTGAATCTGTGACACCCATCTCATTTCTCGTTGTCCACCATTTGAAAGTTATCACGGGTCTTATTCGTCGATCCTTTTTTTTTTCCTCAAAAATGAGAGTAATGAAAATGTAACAACTCATCTTAATCCTTTTTGGATTAAATTTCAATTTGACCAAAATTTTGTTGACGAGTCAAATAAAGAGATATATCTGTTTCCATGGAGGAATATCCCCCAAATGAAAAGCTTCACTCTTGTATTTGGTTTCATGAAATTTGCAAAATTTATGCTCCCTCTCCCCAAATAATAGTATTGTATTGTATTAACAAAGTATATTTTGAGTTGTCAATTATTAAATTTTGTCAATTTTGAAAGTTAATGAGTAAAGATAATAAAAAAGTTGGATGTTTAATGGGTAAAAGTTGATGTGAAATGGAGGATAATTTTGAAAAGTTGATACATTTAAAATGGATGGGAGTAAAAAATCTTGATGTAAATGATTGTAATGATGATGCACTCTCTTTATTATAAATGCAATCTATTTTTATTTTCGTGAACAAAATACCCATAAAAGTTTCACCAACAACGAAAAATGAATTGCATTTCAAAAAAAAATAGATGGTAGTGATTAGAATTTTAAATGATTGAGACAAAAGTTGATTCATAAAAGTTATTCTAAATTCTTATAAATGCAGGATCATATCATTTTATTTTCACTGAGAGAAATGAAAAAAATACCCATAAAAGTGTACTGAATTTCTGGGTTAGATTCATAAAATGCATAAATATTTTGTAGGTTTTGAACTCATGATGAATTTCAGTCTTGATCTTGAATGAATAACTCAGAGCCATATCTCAGGCCAAATTCTTTATCACTTGCCCTGTTGTTGAACCCATTTTTCATAATCTTGCAGTAATTGTTGGAGGAGTAATGGTACAAGCCTGTCCAATAAGGCTTGCATCATTCTGTATGTCAAACGCAAAAACAAATACTTAGCCATCAGAATAGGTTGCAGGCAGAACAATAGTTGTAGCGAATGGAACATGAAGAGTAACCCTAATAACAGATTATGATGCCGTAAAGACGGCTCTAGCCCCAGAGGAAACAAAACTGGTTAGCCAGCTATTATTTTCATAAGCTGTTTACACTCCAAAATGAGCACATATAAGCTGCATTACACTCCAAAATGAACACACGCACAGACGAAATGGGAAAAACACATTTCTTTTGAGATGAACAAAGGAGACTACAATTGAGTCTCTTTGTTAGAGAACATTGGCTACAGCCTCACTTCAAATTAGCAACGAGAAGTTCAGTGCATAGTCAGATAGATATCAGCAGACCAACAAGCATACGGATGATATCAAGTGTAATAGCATAATAGGATACCACAAGCAAGCACATACATGGGAAGAGAACAAGAGTACTTCCGAAATAGCCTACGAAAACTATCGACCAATTCTCAGCTATAGTTTCATTGTGATATTCGTTTGAAAGCTTGGGATAATGTGGTAGTTTCCAGTTCACTGCTACAATCAACTTCCTCGACATATTTACTCAGGTGGGACGTTGATATGTTTGTCCATGCTCGTTATCATAAGATAAAGATTTACCTTCCTAGTTTCACTTAATGTCACAATCCATGCAGACAAGAGTCTTCTTGAAATAGACTCTGAAAAATAATTACCAATGTTTGGGTAGAACTTGTTAGCGTAGTTGTCCCACATTGCTTGGGAGATCACTTAATAACCTTTGGGACCTCTACACTCATTGCCAATTGGTTTTGAGTTGGATGGTTTAACAGAACTCAAGACCAAAATCTAGATGTTGAACCAAGAGTCCCTTCACGTTTATATATTGCATATCACTTTGGTACCCAGCTGATGTGGAACAGATGTCTTACCCAGCGTGCTCAATCAGCGGCACCTGCTACATGCATACCACGCACATGCACCCTACCCATCCCTAGTAACCAATTCTAATATCATGTTACATGGTCTTGGATAGAACTCAAACCCAAAAGCTAGTTGTAGAAGTAAGCGTGGCCTCACACTTATATATCGCATCATACTTTGGTGTCTAAGCAAAATGGGACTCCGCTTCATATTGGCTTGCTACCATAGACGAGTTATGCAACAAACAAAGAGGGGTTTCTTTCAGTGACAGAATATTGTACACATAGTATTGGTTTCATTCGTAGATTAGATATGGTAGCACAAAAATTTTGGTTTCACATCAGGGTACTTATTGATGTGCTACTGGCCAGATGATGATTCATAGCCAGTCATAGAAGAGAGGAAAACATCATTCTTACAAATAACAACCTCTAACAAATCCTTTTAGATAATCAGGAATTGACATGTACTGATTAAATTACTTACAAATTCCCAGGGCCCTCAACGGCAGATACTGGCAGCATGGTAAATGGCCGTGTGTAAATCTGGGTAATGGATGATGTCAATTGAAGTTAACAATCAGCATAAAATTAGTAACAATCAGCAATATCCAACATTCAATAAAAATCTCAAGCAAAGATGCAAGTGAAATTGCAATATTCACACAGCTTATGGTAAAACGAGTACAGTGCATTGTCAGGGAAAATCTGGGAAAACATTAATCTTTATGAAGGCTAATGCAGGTCCAAATCTTCCTTTTGACTCGCTAAAAATCAGATCTACAGCACATTGAATTAGGGTGATGCAAATCATTAAAAGATTTTCTATAAAAGGAATGACGGGATTAGAAGACCCTGGAAACTTTGAAAATGTCAATAACACTTGAAAGAGTGAGTTAGTTGAGAAAACATAACTTAGAGGTTTTCGTATGGTTTAACTGTAGATATCCAACCATAGAGGTCTCTCATATGGAGTGCCTGGTCATGCTTTTTTCTTTTTCATACCCATTGGCAGTCCAATGTGTAATGAACAAAATATCCATTTCTAACTGAGACCAAGGGAAAGACAAAAATAAAATTTAAAAAGAAAGGCAATGTATGTCATATTATCGCAGGAATTTCCAAAAAGAAAAATAGATATCTGCCAGCAATGAGTCCATTTAAAGACCTCTTAGTAGGAAATATGAAGGTTGCAAAGGAGATTGCACATTGATTTCTTGCTGCGTAAACATTGTCTAATTATGTCAATGCTGCTGTTTGAAAAGAACGTCATGTATGCACTAAATTTTGTAAGCAGCCCCATCCCATCGACTATAAGGTTCGCCTCTGAATGGATATATCTTAGCTATAGCTCAAAACTGCACAACTTCCATTAAGGAATCAGTAGAAATCATGAAAGCTCTAGATTTGAGTGGTGTGAGGGATGTGCCATAACACTCCATATGCAAATGTCCCACGGAGCAGCGGACCTGCACCCTTTGGTGAAAAAACAGAAACAAATAAAAATATTGCCCCCAGGTTGATGAGGAAACGAACACAGGCAAAAATCATTGAGAAACAAACAGCATGTGTTGTGTTGCGTGGACCTGCTGCAGCCATGAATTATCATGTAATGATGAATGCGTATACCAAGTAATAATCTTTACAAGAAGAATAATAACCTCTAGAGTGAGATTTATCTTTACATCAACATCCAAAAATTGGTCAGAGTCATTTGCATCCCACGTTATCCGATTTCTCATAGATGCTGCATGTTAAAAGCTAAGAATCAAACAAACTTCTAGGAGCATATAACATAACTTTATTCATGCCTCAGTACTGTGTACTGTTGCAAAGAAAAGATTTTGCCTTGCAGAATGCACAATAAATTCGAGACTCGTCAGGGAACCAAAAACAAAAGCACTGTGGCATTAAGGAATTCCTACCATGAGAGAAAAAATAAATAATTAAGCAATTGATATATCTATTCAACTCTGATAGTCAAGTCATGAAGAAAACGGGTGTCCTCTGTTACTGAAGCTTTCAATAGTAAACGAGAGTGGGAAATCTTACAAGTGTCTAATGTGTATACCTTACGCTGTACGACATGATCAAAAGCCAACTTTAACCCTTCAATCACCTTGTTCCATAATAGACAGTGATGCAAATCAGGAATAATCAACGAATTTCCACTCAGCCTTAGAATGTACCTGAAAAGTGGTCATTCTGGCTTTCCATAACTTCAGAACCCTCAAACTGCAACCATATTCAGGATACATAATAACTTACAAAAATCAATATAAATCAAAATCGGTAAAAGCCATCAAATATGACCAATCCTAGGAAACACGACTTCAAGCATCAAACTCCAACATAAAGTTTTAGATGCAAGAGTCGGACTGGAACATGGAAACACAAGTTGCATGCTCAATGCAGAGCATTAAAACTGGGATTATCCATAGAACTAGAAGAATATTGATACTGATGAAGTAAAGAGACAAAAATAGAAGAATGAGAGAGCATAATAACTAGTTTACCTTCTCTGATAATGTTATCAATGGAGTAGGTTGGTATAAATACCCTTGTAGATTATATTTTAGAAAATGCTTCAGTGCAGTGAAAGAAAATCTTGTTTGTCTCTTCTCTCTATCTCTCGTCTTCTCCTTACTACTTGATAACATTCTCCAATAAGTTGAAGGACAATTTCAGGTAATCCAGCCGGTAATGTGCAGAAGCTAAAAGTTCTCAATAAATTGAGCAACTGCTGAAAATAATTCATTCTTTCTCTATTATTTTTGCTGCGGTTAATTAAGTTTTTGAGCATTCAGGTATGTTTTGAAGGCCAAATTGCTTTCAGTAACGTCATCTGACCATTTCTTACGACACGTACAGCTTTTTGCGCCCGCTTTAATGCAAATGGAAAAGATTTGTTGCCTAATATAGAAATGAGAACAGATATTCTCTAAAAGAAATGAAGAAAGTTTTTCTCCCACTCTTCCCCTTTCCCAATTTTCTGAAAACAAACGCAGAAAATGGGAATAGTATGCCAAAAGCTCTACAATGTGGTATGATTTATGTCAACTTATCTAGGTTACACGATTAGAATTTGAAATCATTCTGCATCAGTTTTACTTCAAAGATTAACCTCCCCTAAAATAATTCCTTTTTTCTTTCAAATTAATGTTAAATCACATTTCCTAAATGTGATCACATTTTGAATTGAAACCTCCCCTTCCCTCAATTCTAATTATAAGTCTAAGGAAACCTTTAAAAGAACCAAATAGATGAAACTCTTGAGATCGCTTCAGATTGCACATATTTACTAATTTACAATAACACGTAGAATGTTCTGAAACGCGTTGGAATAAATAAGCACTAGGCTATTAGCTCTAGAAAGGCAAAATAAGAGAATGAACTAAAAATCTAATCTCCTCCCTTTGGTGAACTTGAAATTTGAAGCTCACCTTGCAGGACAATAACTCAACCACACAATCTTCATCTGTTGGAGTCACACGTAAGTCAAGCACTGGTGCCACTTCAAAGTTCATAAGTTGAACTCTTGGTAAGGTACACCTGCATAGAAATAAGCAAAACATTCAGAAATTAAGTAAGAAACAATTATTTATGTACTTGTAGGGAGAATATATGCAAAAATCCTCCTGCTACAATTAGTTATAGAGTCATAGACAGTTGACTTCGCATTATCAAACATCACATAAGGACATGCAGCAACAAAAGGAAAAAAATAAACAGAACACCTGTATGGTAACCTCCTCATTCAAATATAACAGCTCTTCCCAACCTAGGAACTACAATAATGCATTCTAAATTTCTAACCTAAAGAAATAGGGCAGAGAGAGACAGAGAGAGAATTTAGGTTTTCCCTGTGTTCTGCTATATAAAATGAGATTTATGTGGACACTTTTTCCATCAACAGGTCATCAGAGTGATAATATATTTAAGTAATATTCAAATAGAACCCTCATACGATCAACATCCAACATGGAGAAATCAATTTGTCAAAACGTCAAGCCAATCTCAAACATTTCTCAAGATACATTACGTGCACTCACAAATGAGTCATAGGTATAGGTACGTGTCCAAGTGCCCCATTCACCTAATCCGTATGCCTAAATACACGTGGACACAACAAAATATTCACATTCCATAATGCAACTTCTATCATTTTTCAGCAATAAATTGGTCTTCAAGGTGCAATACAGCATTTTATACACGATATAAGATGTTCATAATAGTGATACTGTGATGTCCCATCCCACCTTGGTTAAATTATAAGAACCAAGTCAGGTATATAATGAACCACACTGAAAACTACTAATAACTTGGGCTTAAGCCTTTTGGCCCGTGTTGTTAGGCTCCAATACGTTATTAGGCTGGTGGTCTTCTTGGGGAGTTACAGATATGATAAAGTTGAATATCCAAATGATATTGCAAGGCGGACAGCCAACCACCCGAGTTAGACAAATATCCCGTACCCTTACAAGTATTGAGTTTTGGGTACTTCATGCATTTAGAAGATCCCATTCCACATATTTCTCCAGGTTTGTAATAACAAGTAGCCACAAAATCATGATGCAAAAAGGAATACACTTGAGATCAAGAGTTTTAACACAATAGTTCATCCGAAAATAAAATTTTGGTAAGAAGTCTAGAAATCCCCTAGCTTGCACATATTATCCTAGTCCTTCTATTTCAAAATGGTGGCTAAAAGAGAGTTCCCTAGAGTAAACAAAAACGACAGTTAGAAGGTGCAAGGAGGCCCAAAACCGATTATTAAAACACTCAAAAGTTGAGCTCTTCTATTTTTTATTTGATTGTACCAATTAACGAGATGGAGTACAGTGGCCCCTAAGAAGTTAGACAATAATCGCATTGCAAAAAGCGTATTTACATGGTTCACCCAATCTTTTTTAAACTAGGTTTCTCACAAACAATAACTGTTCAAAACCCACATAGTTTCCAATAATATGCATTTTGCATTCAACAAAATTCATTTCCTACATTATAAGTACAAATGAAAAAAGGGAATTGCATTTGTTGAGGTGTCTAGCTTAAATTGCCCATCAACAGAATAAACGAAGAAACGAAACCGGAAGTGACAAAGCCACCTGTACTTATTTGCATCAAGAAACTCAAAACTCTGCAAGGCACTTGTGTTCAAGATTGCTTCAATCCCAGATTGGTGGCTCAGAAATTCACTAATGTGATATATCTTGTCCTTGCTTCCATTATCATAATTTGGCAGCTTCACTCTATCCCTCTTTCTCGCAGATAAGTTAGCTCTTTTTTCATTTGTATATGACTCTGCTTCATTCACCCGGATAAAACTAAACTTCTTCCTGTAAAAATTTTCATTTAAGGCTGCTTATAAGAAATGCAGGTAACAACATGTGCACAAAAAGGAATAACGAACAACATAAACTATTCCAAACAAATCAACAAAAACTACAAAAAAAAAATAAAAAAATGACCGCACTTTGACTGTGGTGGTCCTTGTCGTGGTTGTGTGAGGTGTTATTAATCTGCAAATAAAATTTTAAAAATAAGCTACAGAGCTTATGAAATTGCTTTATGTCCAAGTTGCCATTATGATTTTTCTTTATAAAGAGCAAAAAAACATTTTTATTGAAGACCGGATAAGATGGCCAGCTGGAGTGTAGCAGTCTTCTAAAAATCGGTCAAGTCAAAGTCTCTAGTTGGAGGTCCCCGGCTTGATTGAAACCCAACTAGTCGGGCAAAAGTCGGCGATTAGTCGGCCAAAAGTCGCTAGTCGGCAGCCGACCGACCTGGGACCGACTAGCGTCTTTGAGAACCTTGGAGTTTAGTGTTGCTAATGGCTGGATAATTAAGAAGCCGATCTTAGGCGGGCTTTTCAAAAATGAAGAGATTTGGTAAATCAAACATCTCAAGGTATGAGATGATCACAATAATGAATCTATTATTCCTAGTGCTATATCTACGAAATTGGTCTATCAAATGGCAACAAACTATCAAGCTATCATTGGATCTTCTATTGATGAAGATAATCTTTCTGCCATTTCAAATCTTGGGCGCCAACATGATTGAAAGAAGATATCGAGGATGTTATAACATTAGATAATGGTTAAATTTAATTTCAGAATAGCAAGTGAAGAAGCGTTAGACTCCGTTCTGGAATATGGTCAGTACTACTTTCGTGGAAGCTGATTGTCACTAGGAAGTGCAAATCCGAGATCTTCTATTGGTTCCGTGGAAGCCTCAAGCCTTTGATGAATGTAAGATCTTTTCCATACAAGTTCAAAGTCTCTCTTTTTTTTTGGATAATTAGTTCAAAGTCTCTCTTAGTAAAGCATGGACAGTCAAAGGTCAAGAAGACAAGAAAGCGGAGCCAAACTCAGGTGAGGATGATTCTTACTTCATCTCCATCGATCAACACATCCTCAAACACCTCCAATGGCCCTTTCCAGGTATGAGTCAATGGATCCATGGAAGAATTCGTTTTCTAGAGGCGAGAGAACTAGGGGTGCCAATCGTCCAGATTGATGCAGTTCTCTAGAAATCCAGTAACTGGACCGTTCTAAATGGTTTTGAATAATTAAGAACCAAAACCTAACCAATATATGTGTAGAACGTAACCAAATCCAAACCGAAAGACCGGAGCGGTTATGGTTCGGTTCTCTTTCTATCTGATTAGCATCCAAATACTTTTTTCTAAAAAATCAACTCATTTCTTGATACTAAATGGTCCAGTTCTGTTTTAACCATGGTTTTAAAGTTAGGAACAAATAACCAATCCAAAAGTATCGGTTCTCATGTTTTCATAACGATAAACAGAACATTGAACCGTATAACCAAACCAAATAGGTTCGGTCCGGATGGGATCGGTTTAGCATTTATTTTATATGTTTTCTTGAGAGTTCTCTCCTCTTAATGCTAGTTTGTTTATTAGCCTAGCCTCTTGGGTTGTGAGAGGTTTTCTCTTACACTTTCGTGTTCCTAGTCTTGGATGGCTTGCTCAGTTAAGTCATCTTGTTGTTTTGGTGGTCTTGTTTTGCTCTTTGGGGCGTATATCTGTCTGTCTTCAATGTGCTTAATTACCAAAACAATACAAAATTGGGCATTTAAAATTGCAGTATAGCAGTTCAAATTTGAAGTTGCATTTTGAAGGAATGGGGGATTACAAGGAGATCAAAGACACTGTGGTTCACTATAGTAGTCAAAGATAACAAATCTACTAATAACCCAACAAACAGAAGAAGCTCCAAACAAACAAAACACTGATTTAAAAGGGAAAGAAACAACAAGAAGGGTGCCTGATAACAAAAATTACCTGGGGGTAATGAACTTTTGGAAACCAGAGAATGGAAATGGGGAACACCCACATTTAGCTGCCCTCATCAGTACTGCTACTGGATTAGTAATCACTTTCTGCACATCACTCACAATCCGAAAAGTGAGATAAATTCTGAAGAAATACCTGGGTGAAAGCATATGGGAAAGGACTTTCAGCCATCTCTCATGAAGTTTTTTTTTTTTTTTTTTTTTTAAATCAAAACAAAAAGGCAAACCTTGACAATTGGAACATATTTAATGGACATATGTAGTCTAGAATATACATACCTGATATCCATACATCCAACCATGAACGATTTTTTAGGGCTTGTCGGTCCTATGGATTGGATTCTTTCTTCCTCTAACGACCACAAGGAGAGGAGGGAGGGAGAGATAGAGGATGCGAAGTAAATCAATTCGTTCTGGAATTGCGGAACTGCCACTGTAGGTGAAATAACTGAATTTCTACTGAAATGTATTACTGGTCCACCACGTTGCCCAACCCCTTCTCCCTACCACATATTCATGTGGATTCGAGTGCATGGAATCCACATAAAATTATACCGGAGAAGAGTCATATTATAGCATTTTCAACCAATTTTCATACCTCTGAAATGAAGAATGGATGTGATATATTATGATTTTTTTTTGTAATTTATGCCCCCTTTCTAGCAAAAACGTGTACGTTTTTTAAGGGACACATCCTCCTTTTTGTCACGTTCATTCTTCAAAGTTACTTTGGTTCTTCATATTTGAAGAACCATAATAAATTTGAAGAACCAAATCTCAAAAAAGGATTATGAGTCCCTCGAAAAAATACAATTTTTTTGAGAAAAAAAGGGACATAAATTACAAAATCTTCATTAATATGTCACATACATTCTTCATTTTGGATAGGTTGGAAAAGCACCATAAAGCGGTGTTCAAAAACCGGCTAATTATTCGGTACTCCTAGAGTACCATATGGCAATGCCATGTAGTACTATCCACAAATAAAAGATCGGCAACAATTATGTAGGTCACTCATTGTCTCTCAATCACCCAACAAGGGTAAATGATAAATGTTTTTACATGATTTGTTGCAACGTAAATAATTGGGAGAATTTGAATACCACGTAGGCAATGTCACGTGGTACTCAGAACTGTTGCATAATAAATCGAAAGAACCACTCAATAAGTAACTTGTAATTGCCGTGCAAAAAAAAAGTAACTTGTAATTCACAATCTCAGCCACGTAACCATCTAAAGGACGCAGTGATGACAATTTTTCCAAATCGAGTGGGTACCCGTCCCACAACATCTATTTGGAGGCGGATATATATTACCCACACTCAAATATGGGGTGAGTATGATCATGTGATATCTACATTTGAATACATGTGCCCGCTCCAACCCGCCCCAATAAATATAAGTATATGCATGTGTATGTTCTCGTTTATGTTTATTGATATATATTATGTGTATAAACTTACTATCTTTTTCTTTTTTGTTATTCGTTAATCTTAATCTACTCTATCTTAGAGGACTTGGGGAGGGAGATGAGTGCTTACGGGAATCGAACTATGCCCATGTGCACAGGGGCGGACGCAGGATTTAGTATCAGCGGAGTCAAGTATACAGTAGATCCAATATAATACTTAACCAAAAGATATTTAATATATATATATATATATATATAAAAGCAAAAGTGGTATGTCAACCATAACATATCATATCGTTTACAACTCGCCCCGACGATTTTTCATATTTTGAAACCGATTCATGATAGCTTCATTTGAAATGGTATCAAAAATCTCTCGCTCAATGTACACAACCAAACTATCTTGCATCCACTGGTCACCCATTTTGTTACGAAGTCGGTTCTTCACAATCTTCATTACAGAAAATGTTCTCTCCACTATAACGGTCGCAACTGGTAAAACTAAGGCTAATTTCAAAAGTTTGTATACCAATGGATATCCGATATCTCTTTGGGCATAGTTATATTTATTTTTTGTTACTTGGGGCAAGATTAGAAAATTATTTATTTATAGTTATATTTATTTTTTGTTACTTGGGGCAAGATTAGAAAATAATTTATACGGTATGGGGGCAAAATTACCAAAATACCCAAAATTATATATACACGGCAGTAGGAAATTTGGTCGGTTGACCCCGCTTGCCCCTATGTGGAGCCGCCCTTGCATGTGCATGGGAATATAAAGGAGGCACCAACTGCACTCCACTCCACTTGTGTATAAACTTACTTAAGAGTCGAATAAAAAATTATGTATGGTATTTGATAAATTTTTATATAATCTCTTGTTTGTGGGTAGTACTCTCTCCGTCTTTTTTTAAGTGTGTTGCTTCATAAATTCAACTTCTTCAAAAATTCATAATTACTCCTTTCACATCGACTTTTACCTTTACTTGACACATTTCACATCAATTTTTATCTCCACTTTCTAAATTTATCCTCCATTTTATACATTAACTCTTTTCCCAGTAAGTTTTCAAAAGGGCAAAATAATAATTGTACAAACTTTTAGCCATTAACTTTTCAAAACTCACATTTTATTAAACGACAACCCAAAATGAAATACTCAACAATTAAAAAGGGACGGAGAGAGTATTTTCTTGTGGTCTGCTATTAATCTTGTATTGAAATAGTGGTGCTTTTTTGTTGTCTTTAACACACGTGAATTTTTTTTAATTAAGTTCAAATCATTCTTTCTTATTCAAGTAATTTTTTTAATAACCGAGGAACAGCCCCACAACAGGCCACTAATTAGACCCACTGCATGACCCAAACCTTGGAGGGAGCTGGCGCAACCCACACCCCGCACGCCCCCCAATAACACAGGTACTCACCCTGCGGGGGAATCGAACTCCTGACTAAGGGGATTACCCCCAAAGTCAGGCACTCGCCCAACCCGTGGGTTGTTATTCAAGTAATTTGGATATGGGTTTACTGGAAGATGATTTCAATGGATTGTTCCCTATCCCTTTTGGGTATAAAGGTGGAGATGGAGAAGAATTTCCCAATTTGGGATTGGGGGTGGAGTAAGGTCCAGAGACCCATACCTATCCTTTGCCAACTTTAGTCTAGTTTTCCTACCCTCCAGTCTCGTTCAATTCCGGCCATTTGTGGGCCTGCAATGATCAGAACTGTTTACATTTTAGAGTTCGTAAAGAACATGGACATGCTGAAGATCTCGTTGACCGGCTGCCGTTTGATATGCTTCGAAAATGGAAATGCATTAAGCTTCAGATAATGTGTCAAATGGGTTGCAATCCAGTGTTGCACGCTATTTTTTTAAACAAGTTTAATGCCCTTGGAAATCATATCAAACGGTATACGGTCAACTTGATTTTCGACGTGGTCCATGTTCTCCGCGAGTTATAAAAAGTGAACAGTTCTGATCATTATATATTAAAACCATTCTAAACTTGAAAATAGACAACCCATTAAAAATGGGTTAAATTACATTGACCTCCCTTAGGTTTGTAACAAATATAATGACCTCGCCTTTGGTTTTAGAAAAGGGAAAATTTCAAAAAAAACCCCAAACTTTGACCTAAATATAAAAAATACTCACAAACTTACAATTTTTTCAAGCATACTCCCAAACTTTCATTCCGTAATAAAAAATACTCCTTCCGTCTCCATCCGTTTGGCAACTAACAGAAAATGATGAGCTGGAACTTAACAGACAATAAGTGGTACACAACCGCCCAAAACAATGTCGTTTTGTGCATTTAAAAAAAAAAAAATCCTTTCCCCTGTCTCCTCCAATTCACAGAGACATAGAGAGAGAGAGAGAGAGAGACAGAGACAGAGACAGAGAACTGGGTTGCTAGAAATCATTAAACCCATTTCCCTCCCTTCATCCCTAGAAATCTTTCATTCATTAAACTCTCTCTCTCTCTAACACCCCAAAGTCTACAAATCTGAAAAACATCCATTAATCACATTCTAATTCTGGTGCGGTTGAGTCGCCGGAAAATGATAGGGGAACAGGGGATTGGTCGGAAAATGCGGATTGAAAGATGTGTATGAGGAATCAAAAAGTTTCGAACAACCTACAACATAAAATTGCTAGGATAAACAATTGTATACAGAAAACCATATGTATTGAATTGAATTGAATGAATGACCAATTTTATTGAGAATTGGTTACAATGACAATCTGGGTGGACCTGAGTTCAAGTGGGGTTCTGGGTGGGAGCTTGGTATGATCAATCCGTAAACTGAACCCAGTTCTATGTGCTCTTTGGTGGTATCTGTGAACGGCCAAACCCAACGATTAGACATTATGTAATTTCATTCAGAATTTTTTCTCTGCTACTGTATATATTTGGAAAGATGAAGGTAAGCTAATTTAAAATGGAAGGATACATATAGATTAGAGATAGAAGGGTCAAGTACGAAGACCTTGATTACTGTCGGTGTAGAGGGTACAGTCTGATGTGGGGAGTAGTTGTTTGGCCAAAGCTGGTGTTTCTCCGCCGGACCGCCGCCCATGCTCGAGGGGATTTTTGGCCGATATATACCAAAATCTGAAACAATTCACCAAAATATACCATTTTTCAAACTATTTTTAAAAATATGAAATGCCGCATGTTGGACATGCGGCATTCTACGTGGCACGCAAACCCCGTATCCCACGTGGCCGAGCCGTCCACCTAAGCAAATGCCGCATGTTGGACATGCGGCATTAGGGTTTCAAATTTTGAATACCGCAGATGAGAGAAGCGTACGTAATTTCTCTATTCTCCGCTCTGCGATTTTGGCGATTCGCACCACGCCGTCGACCACGATCCCCGCCGCCGCCGCTGGCCGCTCTACCCCGCCGCCGAGGGTGTAAGGAAGAAGAATGAGAAGTTATTTGGTGTTGGCTGAATACAGAATAGGGTATGTTCAATAGTAATGTTAACCATTGGATTTAGTAATTGCCATGTGTCTCATTATGAGAGGGGTTGGAGCATTGAGAGGAGGAAGACCCACATGCATATTAATTGTTCTTAAGCATTTAACGGAGCCCAAACGTCCAGCCCATCATTTTCCGTTAGTTACCAAATGGATGGAGACGGAAGGAGTATTTTTTATTACGGAATGAAAGTTTGGGAGTACGCTTGAAAAAATTATAAGTTTGGGAGTATTTTTGATATTTAGGTAAAAGTTTGGGGGATTTTTTGAAATTTTCCCTTTAGAAAATACAGTTACTTTCCTTACTTTATAAACCAAGTTGTAGGCTCTTCATTACCATTAAAATTGGACTAACGACGTTAACTTTTGGCATGTGAAAATAAGAATACCCTCTTCACAATAATTAGCATTGACCTCTTATGCGTTAAATTATAATCTATTGCATGTCCAATATAGCACTACTTAATTTTTTCATTGTTAAATAAATGGTAAATAGGAAAAACAAAAGAATTCAATTTTTTTAAAGAATTCTTTTTATATTACGTTCATTTTTTTTTAAAATATATGGTCGATCTAAATTTTTAGTTTTAATTTTTTTTGTCTGTACAATTCAAAAAAGTCAAGAATTTTGCCCAAGACAAAAAAGGAATAAATTAGAGACAATATTCATCTAATATAAATTTACTAGCGGATGCCCGTGCCTGAAGGCACGGCTCGAACAATTAGCGTGCAAGACAAATAGGAAGGACACAAAATATAGGAAGGAAACAAAATATAGGGCTGGTATTAATATATGTTAGCACTGTGAGTTGATAGAATAATCCCTGAAGATGGAAAAGTTAGTTCAACACAACATGTGTCGCCATTAATTTGATCACCAATTGCCTATCAACTAACTATTTTTAAAACCTGCCTTTAAATTTTATAGAACGTTCGTGTAGGATCTCGAGTTGAAAGAATTTTCTGCGGTAAGAGCAAATTACCTTGACAAATTCAGTGAGTTTATGTTAATGGGACAATTGAACTAAAATGGGTTCAGCAAGTTCCAACCATGGCAGATCACTAACTCATGAAAGCACATTCGATGATGCATTAACTAACAACAAATTTGTATCATGATTACATGAATAAGTACTTATACATAAAGTATCACCAATCCAGTCCTATACTACCTACGTGTTTGTCAAATTTATTCCTCAATGTAGTAATTCCCACGCCTTGGTTGGAATTAAGAAACTATACTTCCAATTTGACCTTTTTTTATTAATTCACATTGGGAAAGATACTAATGCGTCCAAATTTTTTTGTGCTACACAGCCATAATTTTTTATAGATGGATCATAACACCTTCACACCGAAAGCCAAGCAATATCATACAGATTACCAGAATCAAACAGAACACCCGGTAGTGAAAATTGAAGCGTAGAAAGAAATGAAAGTTGAGTTTGAAAGTTCTCGCCTGGTGTTAAATTTTTGCCGAGGTGTGATATTGACAGTTCCTACATAATTGACGAATACAACGAACAGAATTAATGGTTAATCAATGTTTCAGACATTACATCGAACAGTTGGTGGACTTAAAATTGATACACACACTTGGTGTGCCTTTAAATATGTGAAATAGAGCAGTGGCTCATGGTGAGTTCGGAAGTTCTCACTTTCGATCAATCCCTCTCTTTCCGTTCGACAACAAAGCTCCAAAGTCCAGCCCTTTGCCTCTATAATCTGAACGACATCAATTATATTTATACTTTTCAGTTGTAGATAACAAATTTTCGATTGAAGATTGCGAAAAAGCCACAGGACGCCATTCAGCAAATCGAAAACTCCTTGCTAGAGTTGTTTGTTCAGGTTATAGTCGGAGTTCAGAGCTTCTAAACGTAAAGCGTGGGCAGTTGAATGGAACGTGGTTAGGTAGCAGTTTTCTTTGAACGTGTGTTTGTGGGTGTGTTCCCCGAGTTGAACATGTAAAAGGGCATAAAAATAGACCGTGGATTAGTGGGTGTTTTTCCCATAGGACAGATCTTGGCCTTTAAAAGTACTTCCCTTGCAATATGAGCCATTCCCTTGCAATTTGAGCCCTTGATTCAGATCTAACGGTTCAAAATATAGGGAATTCAAAAACTGAGCTTCCTTATTATATAGACTTTCATATCTTATAGTATTATTCTCTTTAAAAAAGTTATGAAACAAATTGGTCCAAATTTAACATACTACACTGACGCCCTGTTTAGATGCCGGAGATGACGACGGTTAGAAACGAAGGCTGATTTTTTTAGAAAATTACAGGCTGCCCCTTCTCATTGTCCTTTTATTCTCAGCTGATGGCGAAACATTAGTGTACTTTGTTTATCTTTTTTTTTTTTTTTTTATGTGAATAAAGTTCTTACCTTTACCAACTTAATCGGAAAGACAAGCTTGATAGTATATTTTACACTTTAGTTTTTTAGAAAATTCATTTGGTCTGCGAACTTCGAGTATTTGTTGAGCGTTTGGATGAATTAGAGAGAGAGAGACAATGAACAGCTTAAATTATTCGTGTGGGACCTAAACGTGAGTCCCCGAGCCAATCTGTGCATTGTTTGTGCACCAAATTTCTGTCCTCTTAGAATTACAAAAGTGTGAAAATATGTTTTTAATTTTTTATTCAGAAAAAGGCACCCCTCTCTCTCTCTCTCTCTCTCTCTCTGGGACACTCGGTCTCTGTGTGAAACTTTTGTGAAGTGCTTTGCCAAAGGAAAGAAAGCGGAAAACCGTTCAACGGCTACAAGTTCTCCCTAATCCAACTGTAAGTCTACTTCAAATCCCTAATCCAATCCGATTTCTGTGTCAAATACTGTGAATGCAGTAGTTGTATTACAACAATGTCAGACTACATACCCTATGAACTATTAGTCGATATTCTGGTTAGACTACCCGTAGCATCTCTTCTTCGATTCAAATCAGTTTGCAAATCATGGAACTTTCTCATCACAAACCCTAGTTTCGTCACCAAACACCTCAATCACAGCAAAACAAACTCTGAAAAGATTCTCCTTGGGCTTTGTACCGAAGGAAATGACCAAAGGCCCTATCTATTGTGCCGTGATAATGAACAATTCCGTGATGAGTTATCAGAGCTGAAGTTTTTAATCCCATTGGATCTACCACTCCATTATTTCAGGATAGTGGGTAGCTTGAATGGTATCCTATGTCTACGAGTGCCCCTTATCCGTGAAATATCCACAATTATTCTGTGGAACCCGTCAACTAGGAAATCAATAATTGTTCCTAAGCCTGAATTCTTGCATAATTTTGTTCTTGGATTTGGTCTCCAGCCCGCGACTCATGATTACAAGCTGGTAAAAATTGAGTATGTGGTAACACCTCTTGGAAATGGTACAAAGGTTGATATCTACACGCACGCCACTGGATGGAGAGGGATAGTATCTACTTTTCCTTCTAATTACAAAGTCGAACATCAGGAAGCTCAGGCTTTTGTTAATGGAACTATAAATTGGATTGGAATTGATTATTCGAAGTCGCGTCGTGAGCGGAATACGGCGGTGTCATTCGATATGAGTACGGAAACATTCTCTGCACTGACGCTACCACCTGCACTAGGCGATGAACTGGACTATTCAATTGCAAAAGTATTTCAGGGGTCACTGGCTGTATTTTTCCATCAACGATGGGATGACACTGCCCTCTGCATCTGGGTGATGAAAGAATACGGAGTTTCAGAATCTTGGACCAAAGTATTGAGCTTTGATTTGAGTGTGGAACCAAGTTACGTAAAAGCATTGGGGTTTAGGAAACACGGTGACATTCTTCTATTGACACGGATGTGCCGGTTGCTTTCATATGACATCCGAAGCAAAGCATTGACAGATACTGGAATTAGGGGGAGTAAATATGCATATTATTATGTTGAGCCTTTCGTGGAAACCCTTGTTTCATTGGAAAGCCAAAATGGTGTTTTGGAGGAGCCGTTGAACTCAATGTGATGCAGTTGTTCCAACTTCCTAGAGAGGAGGGGATAGTGTCTGCAGTCTAAGGAATGTGTGTGAACACCAAGAGGGGTTTGAGAACATAATTTATCCTATTTTAGGTTCTATATTTCTCTGTGTTTTTAATCGTTCATGTTGTATATCTTGGAGTTAATGACACCTATGTATGATACTCGAATCTTAACGTTGTGTCATGCACACTCAAAGACTGGCATATTCAGATAGCTATATGGTGTGTTGTTATGTTGCATTGATTTGGTCAAGCAGTTATGCATATCTTAGAAAGAGGTAATCCTTACATGTTCTTCATCTGTATTGGGTTAGCTAAGTTAATTCTTCTTTCATTCATTCTTCTTTTTTTCGATGTGAAGGAGAATAATGTTTTTTTGAGGGTATAGATACATTATGGGTTTCATTACTCAAAGTCTCAAACATTACACGCGTCCTTTTTGTATGATATATTCAGATTGATGTACTCTGGTTCACTAAGGTTATGTCAATTGGGCCATCAGTTTCTTAAATAGAGACGTTCACTGCTTGTCCTTCATTAGTGTTGGTTAGCTAAGTTAATATTTCTTTTGACTTCTCACACTATTATCTGTTGGGAGACTTACACCTACCCTTGAGTTTTTTGAAATTCCAGTGTCTTCCCGTCTTAGTACCGTCATTGAATGACACCAAGAGGGAGGTGACCTTTTTAAAATTTCTACCCTTTAAGGATCTATATTTTGTTGTCGAATTTGTTCCCGCCTTGTGTCATTCTTGTAGCCAACTAATCCGAGAGAATAAGAATAAGAGACCTTCCCAGTACCCTCAATGGTTGACCACCATCTTTACGTGCATCGATTCTTGAATACTGACCATATCTTTGAACTGGAGGTCAATAGGAAGGCTATCAGCTTTGTCATTTATAGTACACTGCTGGACCGGTGGTTATATTGCATAATGTAGTAGTGTTTTCTTTAATTAGATTCACGGATGAAATGAAATTTGCTAAATCCGTACATATATATAGGTATGAGAGGCCTGTTCATTATCTGGATCCATGGCATTGAGAATTATGCATGTGCACTTCGTATTAGAAATGTTGGCTGAATATTTATCAACTGCAATCCAACAGCGGCACGAGACTTGTGTGTGTGTGTCAGGTAACTGATCTTCTAAATGTTGTTCTGCATAATCAAGGGTTGCGAACCCTCTCCATGTGCTGATCTGGAGCTTGTTGCTGGCTTGTTTGGCCCTTTCAATATTCAATTTCACTCGTGTGAAACTTGAATCTTAATATCAGGTCATACTCGTGCACACTAAAAAACAATTGCACTCTCTTTTGAATGACATGGCCTATCCAAAATTCAAATAGATTTATGGTGTGTTATTAGGTTACATTCGTTGGGTCATTCAGTTATGCATTTGTTAGAAAGGGATAATCCTTACATGTTCTCCATCAATTTTTTCTTTCTTTCTTTCTTTTTGTGTGTGTGTGTATGTGTGCCTGTTTCTTTTTCTTTTCTTTTCTTTTTTTTCTCTTTTAATTGGGTTATGTCACACACTTGCACTTTGTTTATTGGGTATTAATTGGTGTGAAGGAGGTTAATGCTTTTAATCACATGGATTTTGGTTTCATTCAGACTCTAAACATGCCTTTTAAATGTAGGAGTCTATGACATGTTCGGATTGTTATAGTCTAGGTTTCTAGTATTATTTTCTTATTTTCTTTCGGGAAAATCACACTTACCGCCATTGAGGTTTTTGATATTCCATTGCGCCTTCCACTCTTTCAGCTATTGTGAAATGCCCTTATTAGGAGGAGACTTTTTTTCATTATACCCTCTAACATATTGTATTTTACTGCAAAGTTGTCTCATCTTATGTCAATGTTGTAGCCAACTAATTTGCAATTGATAATAGGGATCTTATTCACAATGCCGTCAATGGTTGGCCACCATCTTCATGTGTGTCAACTTACAAAGACCGACCATATCTCTGTGCTAAGAAGCATGGATACAGACACATGATACGGACACGGACACAACACACACAAGTTACAGAAATAGTGGCAGACATCTGTCTGAATTAAGAATCTTATTTTCTAATAACGGACACGGGAAAAGAGTATCGGACATGTGTCAAATACGGTCATGCCACCTTCTCTTAAATATCCATTCTTCTTATTCTCTGAGGATATATTGCAGAGCTGGTAGACAATAGGAGGCTAGCAGCTATTTCCATTATAGTACACAAGTAACACAGTTGCTTCTCTATTTCATAATTTGTTTTGGTTTAGTTAGATTCATAGATGAAATGTTGTTTGCTGAACTCACTTTTGTTCTTTCCGCTAGCTTGCTTTCCAATCTTCTTGGCAAAATCATGGCCCATAATTTTTTTTTTTTTGTCCGCGTTGATATGAGATTTCAATAATCCACCTCCATAACATTCATCTGGATATGTTCTCCACAAACTGATCCACTTCCTACTGTACTCTTAAACCCTCTATCAATAACATAACCCATCTAATCCCCAATCATTGGGGGTATGGGCGGGGTGATTAGAGACAGACCTAACTTTTGGCAATATGTACAAAGTGGTTGCACTCAAAATATCACTGAGATAGTGACCCCCTAAACCTCTAAGAACCGAGGAGCAACATCGACATTTTGCTACAAAACCATGCCCACACATCAAAGCCGAAAGGCTTCAGTGAGGGCAGGCCTAGAGACCCATATCAATTTTTGTGCTCATTATCATTCTTCCTTCATATATAACAATTGGAACATGGTGCAGAGCATCTGACTAATGAGCATGCGTATTAACTGACTAATCTAGATACGAACTGGGTAACAACTATTTCTGTTATGGTTTACTGCTGCTCTTATTGCATAGATTCAAGGATGAAAAGCTGTTTGTCAAATCCTCTTTCCTCTCTTCTACTCATCTTGCATTCCATTCTTGATGAAATTGTATTTCTTTTACTTGGGTGCACAGAAAGGTGATTGATGTCATTCACGTCAATACAATTCATGTGGATATATTAAAACTTCTTGCTTTGCTAAGACCCTCATCGTGCTCAATTTTTCTAGATGTTAATCTAGCTATCAACTGGGCTAGACAAGCTAATTTTATGCATGTTTATCATATATGTATAAGACATAGCTGGAGAATGATCCTCTATTTGCAGGAAAGCCAATGATATACAGTCCAACCAGAGGAAAGAAAAAGATTGATTAGATACCGCTCGGTAAGGAGGGTAGGCAATCCCCCGCATGAGTAGATCCAGAGCCAGTTTTTGCGAGTGCTGCGGGCCTCATCTTTTTTCTTTCTTTTTTGCTTCGTCTCCCTTCCCTTCAAGGGAGTCCCGTCCTCTATTTAGATGTTGGTCGGTGATTCAGTGCAGTTTGATATCAACTAGGCTAGACAAGCTTATTTTATGCATGTTTCTATGTAAGACTTATGGAAAATTAGTAGATGGTGGTAGATTTCTTGTGTGGGGTTCACAGTTCATCATTGTTGGATGTCACCTCCCCCAAACACCAAAGAAACCTGCATGCCCACATCTTCCCCTCTGCCCTACGGTTTTGATGGAAGGAACCTCCAAGTTTAATCTTGTAGTTTAGAGAGAACAGAGAGAAGTGCGTAGGTTGTTAAATAACCCTAACACACATCACTTTATTTATATTATTGAGTACCACGTTACATGACTTAGATAAGCAATGTGGGACTTAACACAAACTATTCTAACACTCCCCCTCAAGTTGGGGGAATAAATATCATAAAGTTCTAACTTGTTACATAACAACTCTAACTGTGGCTTGAACAATGATTTAGTAAACATGTCAGCCAACTCAGCACCCATAGACACATATGGAGTACCTATCACACCACCAGTCAACTTCTCACGCACTAGATGACAATCAACTTTAATATGCTTAGTCCTCTCATGAAATATCGGATTGGAGGCAATGTGAATAGCCGTTTGATCATCACAATACAAAGGCATGAGCAACTGCACACTGAACCCTATCTCCTCAAGAAATGATCGCATCCATACAACCTCACATGTGTGTGACATTGCTCTATACTATGCTTGTGCACAAGACTGAGCGACAAATGTCTGCTTCTTACCTTTTCAATTGACAAGATTTCCACCAAGAAAGACACAATATACAGTAGTGGATCTCTTATCAGATGGTAATGATAATGTCATCCACATAGACAATCAACAATACTTTTCCTTGGTCAGAAGTGAGGAAGAACACAGAATGATAAGTGACTGTGATGCATGCCAAATCTCAAAACTACATCACTAAACTTGCCAAACCATGCCCTAGAGGACTCTAATAACTGAAGAGCAACAGATTGAGCAGGCTATTATCGATCAGGTAATACAAGCCACCACGTTCAACACCGCCACCTATCTTCCTCCCTGTCTTAAGATCTTGAAACATACATGCATGCGGATGAAATGTGTCAGAACACTTGCCCATTGGTTGGTGTTCTCGATTGGTCGTAGTCAGTGATATAAATGTTTGGGTTGTTGCGGTCGGTTGATTATTACTCTCAGTTGTTGTTTGGGCCATGTCTTGCTCAGTGGTTGGTTGCTGATTGATTGCTGGTTGTAGACTCGTTCATCAGTTAGTTGGTCGTCTTTGATCTATTGGTGGTTATTTGTGTTGTGGCCTCCCATTATTTGGCAAAATGTCTAAAGATTAATCTGGTTCTTGTTCTAGAACTTCTTGTTCTAGTTCTACTGTTACTGGTAGTAAGTCCAGTTCTTCTCGGTCCACACGTTTGAATGGTAATAATTATGCTCTTTGGGCTAACGCCTTTTCTGCATCTGAGTCGGGGAAAGCTATAGAGGATGAGATGTTTGCTCTTCATCAAAATGACACTTGAGAGTTGGTTTCCCTTCCTACTAGTAAGACTATTGTTGGTTGTTGTTGGGTATTCACTGTCCAGTATCTTCCTTCTTATGACACTGTTGAGAGTTATAAAGCTCGCCTTGTTGCCAAAAGAATTATGATTCTTAAACTTTGTTGCATAGTAACATGATTTCAATAGTTTACATCCGTAATATTCATCTCGGCTCCACATACTAATCCACCTCCAGCTTTGCTCTAAACCTAGCTAGATTCATTATCTATTACGTGATCCTGCATCTACCCCATTTTTACTTCTGAACCCCATTTGTCATCATTTGTCTCCACTAACACATTGCTACGAGACATCCGAAACTCATATCAATTAACACTTTCTACTAGATAATTGCCTTGCTCTGATCAAAACTCAGAACCCAAGGAAAAAGAAAAAAACGAAGAAATTGAGAACTAGATTTGGGAAGGGGGGCCCACCACCACGAAATATTGATAGGCTCCACCACCTAAGTAGACCTTATGCAAGCACCCCTTCTGAGTGCAATGGAGGTCACTAGGTAGGTAGGTAAGGCTATTGGCCTTCTTGATCGTCCAATGAAAATTGTGATTAAAACTTTTCACTTTCTTGTATTCCTTAATAAACCACATTTGGGGAAGAAGAAAATACGTCGTTTGATCGTTTGGCCTGGAGAAAAGTGAAAAGCGGGAAGAAGAGAGAATCCAGTGAAGAGAGAATCCAGTGGAAGCTTTAAACGAAAAACAAGCGCAAATCTAAAAGTCCCTCTAATTTTGTTTAGGCAATAATTTTGTTAATAACTCTGTTATCAAACAAAAACTTGATCACAATTGTTACTTTCAATTGCAAAACAAGAAGAAAACAGAGTAACATGACTTAAGTAATACTCCCTCCGTCCCTTTTTAAATGCGTTGCTTCGTAAATCCAACTTATTAAAAAAACATCATCATTACACCTTTCACATCAACTTTTTCACTTTCCACATCAACTTTTACCTCCACTTTCCAAAATTATCCTTCAAAAGGGACGGAGGGAGTAATATATTGAGAACCCAAATGCTTTAAACTGAAAGGGTAGGGGCCGCGCGAACGCAGGCCCCCACTACCACAAATTATGACGTAGGCTCCACCACTTGGGTAGACCTTAGGCGAGCACCCCTCCTAAGTGCAATGGAGGTCACTAACCTAGGCCATGGGACTCATTGATCACCCATTGACCCCGTCCAGGTAAGTATATTGTAAGGATGCACATTGTAGTTTATTTATACATCCATTTGCATCTTACCTTTTGTAAGTATTCAATGTGGGACTTGAAAACAAGGTGATTCTTTTGTTCTCCTTTTTCTGCTTGCTTCTCATTTAGGCAGATGCATTTGCCACCCTTTTTTCATATGCATACTGAGACATGGGATTTATTACAACACCGATGTTTTCTCTGATAACTTGTTTATCAAATGATGTCTCCCCTTTTCAAACCCCGTTCGTGAATCTAGTTCTCAATTGCTGCTATCTACAATCTCATTTTGTGTATGCAGCTTCACGGACTGCTAACGATACCCCTGTGTGGATCTGGAGCTCTTAAGAGGCTGCCCATTTATCTATTTTCTTACACGGTTTCTGAACTATCCATCTAGCTCGTTGCTGGCTTATTCAGGACTTGTCCAGTTCATTCCGGCTCATTGACTGGAGAGAGATTTGGAGAATTAACGCCAATCCTAGGATTTTGCATCTTATGTTTCCTAGCAATACAACAATAATGTCCCTCTACGAAGGAGTTGTTGTATACTCGCCAAATATGCGCAAATGATCTCTGTCCCTTTTGGTCGTGGTATTTCCGAGCGCACTTGTGCACAGCTTTGAACCAACATAGTTGTCCCTCCCACTTTGAATCAATTCTCACAGGAAAGCCTTGTTTGGCTGCGTAACAATTGTCAGTCAAAGTGCATTGGCTGCTATCGAATTTTTTTTTTTTGGCCAATAGAGAGAAAAAATTTATTACTCCAACTGTGCTATCGATTTGTTTGTGGGAAAATTCAGAATGATGCACCACTTTAGTAGCGTAATCTCTCAATTGCAAGTTCCTCTTGCGGAGCTGTCCAGAAACAGGTATTAATCATCTAATTTAAATTGCACGAGCATCATAGTTATCCAGATTTCATATAGCATACTGATCGTACGATCCCGTGTTCTATCAATTTTTGGGGGTCTACTTACGTATTCATGTATATATGGAAGCAACAATGGAGTATATTTGGTGTATTGATAAACTCTTTTTTTTTTTTGGCTAAGCCAGTGTAATGTGTATTCATAAACTCAATTACCAAATCAAATGACCTAACTTTTGCTCGTAATTAAATTGGTCTGAAAAAACAGGAAAGGAGAAAAAGATAAATTTGTGGACGGCAGCTGGGTTCAGGGCTGGCCCTAAGGTTTGGCTTGCCCTAGCCGAACCTCGAGCTTGGTTGCCTTTATACTAGTAAGTCATAAAAAAATTAAAAAATAAAAATAAACCATACAAGTAAAGGAACAAAGAAAAATCGAGGTTATATTATGTTTTTAGCTTGAATAACATTAAAAAAAATACAAAATCAAAATGTAACCCCGGTTAATCACATGGTGCTTTTATAATTAGAAAGATCTGATTCAAACAAAACAACTTCTCCTTGCTTTTTTTAAGCAAATTCTTTGATTAAGTCCTCGTACTTTAAGTTATCCAAAATTAAGAGTAATATATTGGGCTTTTATATTTTAAACTCAATGGGCAACAACGGCAAAAAGTGGCGATATAAAGATTGATAGGAGATGCTGTTATGAAAGGAAGAAAAGAAGCTGCGCATAGGGGTGTTCTCGCGCATCACCACTTCGGAACCCATGGATAAGAAGAGATTTTCCGGAGCTGCGCCTAATGGCTAGCTCAACCCCTCATTTAGCCCCTCATCTAGGGGAACGATGAAGCGTGTCACCAAGTAACCATGTACTTTGTACAAACTAGGATTTTTATTCGGATCCGACAATCAAAACGTCTTTTAGTTTATGAAATTAATTTAATTTATTCTTTCAATCAGTTGCATATTTGTATCTGTAATTGTAAATACCCATTCATATGGTGGGTGATTGAGATTAGGTTATACTCATATGACGGATTGTGCCGTTAGGTTGCTCGATCGTGCTAGTGAGATGGTCTGTGCTATGGGATAGCTCATGCCGATTAATGGATTGTAGAAATTTTCTTGCCAATATTCGATAGAGATTGCTAGCCTTAGCGATATATATTTATTAATTTGAATAGGAACCTGGTTTATGAGAATGCGTAGTTATGTTGTACGATTGGATTCCAAACCTAGACTTTTCTCACATCGTCTTCATCAAATTTAATTCAGTTTTCTTTAGTTAGTAAAGTGTTACTAACCCTGATCAATTTGTTCCTTAGAATTAATTTTGAAAATCAATCAAAACCATCGTAACTTAGCCCAACTGTCCCTTCCATTCCTTCAATTTCAGTTACAACTACAGGCTCAGTAAAGAATATCGGCCTGTATCGGACCGTATATCGGTCAAATATCGGTATCGGTCCCTTGAAAAACCGATACATATCGGTCGATACGTCGCGTATCGGCCGTTTAAATCCTTGGAATGGGTCCCTCATTGCATTTTCACGGTATGTTTTGTTTTTTTAAATAATACTTTTAAGTTATGCATTATCTTGATCGGACATATACATGTGTCCAGATTCATTGGAGATAAAATCACCTCCCCACTTCATTTGATAAAATCACCCACTTGATTTTAGCAAATGTCCATTTTATCAAATGGAAAACTTAGCCTTAGTATTTTGAATCTTTTGATACCTATCGATGTCCGATTAGGACAATTTATTTACTGAATGCTCTTATCAACAAGCCATACGACACTTACAATATAGATCAATAGGTTACCGAGAACGCAATTGTATCACTTTTCTTGAAGATGTTTTCGAAATACAGGATCCTAAATTCGAACTTAAAATCAAATGAATTAGATCAATTACGTAAAAATATTTTATAAGCCTGATTTTCTCCAAGACCACTTGAATAATTATTAAATTATTTAGCGTTTACGAATTTTTGTTTGGGATCCAAAAGTAGGCCCCAAAAGATTGCATTTGGCAAAACACCTGGGTTGCCCACAAAACGCCACCGTTTGGCTATGCGTCATGGTGTTGTGCAAGGAATGCACAACAAGCACCCGACTTCCGGTAATAATGTCCAGTGGCGGAGTCAGAAATCCAATTAAGAGAATCACCTTTTCACAAACTACAAAAAATTCATAGTAGATGTAATAAAGAAATAATAAAGAAATACTAAACATAAAAATACAAACCTTCTCCATTAGACACAAAAAGTCTGTAGTATACTAGTATAGCCTATTTAAAAAGCTTCTAAACTTTTACCAAAAAAAAAAAAGCTTCTAAACATAAGCACAGAGTCTAAATACCGTTGCTAATTTCGTTTACTATTGACCCTTGCTAATATTTTTTTACTATTGACCTGACGAGTTTTCAATCTTAAGAAACCATTTGTAGGTTGCATGTCAAAAATAAATGTTTCGAAGGTTAATTATTTTATTTTTAATACCCAAAAGGATACTGTAGACACTAAAATTTTGGCAAGATTTAATCGCCATCCAAATTAATTGAGACAAATAAAATTGTCTAGATTAATTAAAGTCAAAGCTGGTCAAAGCCTTCAAATAAATTTGGGCCCTCCAAAATTATGGGTTCAATCCATTTGAGATATGGTAAAGGCCAAAATAAGCTGGACTAATTTAAATTAGCCAGAATAGGCTCACGAAAATATGGGCCCAACATGAGCAGGAACAAAAGAAGATGAACCGACTTGACAAACGAAGTGGGTCATAAGTTTGGGACAACCCAAAGATGTCGGCCCAGCCAAATTTTACTTGGTTAAAAGAATAATATTAATATATTTTATATATTATTATTATTATTTATTTTGACTTTATCTTGTTCCATAAAAAAGGGAAGAGAAGAATAAAATATCTTCTTTTAAAAGAAACAAAGATATTCTATAAAGATTCTGCCATATTTACCACCCCTCTTCTTGGCCTATAAATAGAGGGTCATATGAAGGAGAAAATGACCTTTTTTGCTGGGCATTCAATCAGAGCTCTCAAGCAATTCCTCAACAACTTGCAAATAATCATCAAGCACCAAGAACAACGTGCCGATTTCTTCAACAAATCAAATTCATCTTCAAATAAAAGAACACAAGTAGCACCAAACTTGCAAAGAATCATCAAGCACCAAGAACGTGCCGATTTCTTCACAAGTTCATCATCCAACAAATCATTCAACAAATCAAAGCCATCTTCAAACTTTGTTCTTCAGTTCATTCAACTTGTAGATTCAAAGAAAAGTCATCATTTGTGTGATTCAACAACAAGCATTCAAGCCATTGAAAAGTATCGGAGATCGAATCAGATGATTTTTCTTTTGTTCTTTTACCATAAAAGAACATTAATTAGAGATTGTACTCGCATTAAATTCAAATCAATAAAATTATTATTTTGTACATATTTTTCATGTTCTTTATTTCAGGGCTCGAATGCTTGTTATTGAATCGCACAAATGATACATATTTTCATAGGTTAATCATCTATCAACATTCAGTTTAAAAAAACAAAAATCATCTATCAACATGTTTAATATCCAAAAATTATACACTTTCATCTGTTAATCACTCATCAATATGCTCAATAGAAAAATAATACACATTTTCTGAAGAATAACACTGCTTTTGAAAATGTAGCCTTTTTATGAACCTGAGGGCCTCCTTTCAGCTCGGTCACTGGTAACACATTTTCACCCATTTTTCGCTAGTAGTTTATTATTCCATTTAACATCTTTTGAGTGGATGTAAGAAAAAGACAAAAAAGAAAAAGAAAAAGAAAAGAAGCAGGGTGATACAAACTCCACTGCCCCTGTTGTTGGCTCCGCCCTAAGGGTCATCATCGGGCCGGGCCGGGCCACCGGCCCACGAACTTCCTGTCCAAGCCCGCCCGCGGGCCGGGCTTAGCGGGCTTTTTCTTTTTAGCGGGCCGGGCTATCTCTCAGAAGATGAAGCCCAGGCCCAGCCCACGGGCTTATCCTAGTCGGGCGGACGGGCAAACTAGTCTTCGGGCGGGCCGGGGCGGGCTATTTGGGCGGACCAAAATGCTTATTACTCCTATTTTCTATTATTTGTTTTGGCCCAAGACTAAAGTTACTGTTTTTTGAGGTTCTATTGGTAATTGGTCCATCATGCACAAGGAAAAACAAACCCCCTGGAATGTTTCAAAAAAGTGAGGACTTAATTAATGCCTTAATGGACAAGTGTTTAATTAATGGACTTCAACATTGAAAAAAGAAGAAGGGAATAACGGAAACCTTGGGCAGTGTATGTGCATTGTGTAGTTTGCTTTTGATCTACAATAATGGTACACTTTTGATCTACAAGTCTACAACCATTGGATGACAGAGGATTAGTTGAAAAAAATGAAAAGGATAGCAGTGGATATCTCGGGCCGACGGGCGGGCTGACAGGCGGTGACATGCGGGTTGATGGGCGGGCGGGCGGGTCAGCAAGAAAATATTTAGGCCCAAGCCCGGCCCAAGGAAAAGTCGGGCTGGGCTAGCCCGCCCATTTGGCGGGCTCGGGCTTTGCCCGGCGGGCTTCGGGCGGGCCAACGGGCTAAATGATGAGGCTTACTCCGCCCCCAGTAATGCCCACATGACCTACTTCTTTTGTCTTTTTTCCATTTCCGTCTTTTTTCGTTTTTTTTTCTAAGTTTTTGTTAGATATGCGTTATAATTATATTGGATTATTCGTTCATTCTGTTGAGAAGAGTCTAAAAAATTATGACTGAAAGTAAAAAACATTCACTACAAATTAAAAAAATACCAAACAACTGTCTTTTTTTTCTTTTCTAAATTGTATTCTTATACGAACTTATTTTAACTACGGCATGCATTTTTATATTTTTTTATTCTTCTCGTCGATACGAATAATTAATTTAAAAATAAAAAGCAATGAAAGATAAAAACAAAATTTCGAAAGGTAAGGAATACCGAATAAAAGTACTCCCTTTGTCGGATTTGTTTATGGGTGTTGATACATACCCAAAATTTGGATTTATGGGTGTTGATCGATACGAATAATTATTGTGTGTGTGTTTGGGTCAATTTTGAGTACCCAATTTTGGGTACTTAGCATTATTGTTTGTTTATACTCGTTCTATTGCCGGCGGATAAATAGTGGAACCGAAATGAAAGTGAACGAAAACTACTCTCTGTTTCTCTCTCTCCGGTTCTCTCTCTCTCTGCCGATGCATACAGGGGGTCCGAATTCTCAAAATCTAGGGCTTCGATCGATCATCACTACTGTAAGTCAATCTCTGACTTTGTTCTCTTTCTCGAAATCTAGGGCTTTAACAGTCCCTCCTCTATCCCAAGTGCTGTGAATTATCCTGCATCAGTTTGCTTCTAAGAACAATGTCAGACTACATACCCTATGAACTTTTACCCAATGAATTATTAGTTGAAATTATTGCGAGACTACCAGTAGCTTCTCTGCTTCGATTTAAATCTGTATGCAAATCGTGGTATTCTCTCATCACAAGCCCTAGTTTCGTCTCCAAACACCTCAGCCACTGTAAAAACGGGCTGTTGATAAAGGTTCACAACAACGATGATGGGAAAGTGCGCTATCTATTATTCCGTGACAACGTGCGATTTGGTGATGTGTGTTCAGAACTAGATTTCCCGTACCCGTACCCGTATAGAGCCCCATTTGAATATTTCAGGATAGTGGGTAGCTGCAATGGTTTATTATGCGTATGGGAGGATTTTTCCAAGATGAAACCCGCTATTATTGTTTGGAACCCATCAATTAGGAAATTAGTAACTCTTCCTCACCGTCAAGTCGCGTTGACAGTTGTTCTTGGATTTGGTGCCCACCCGTCTAGTCATGAGTACAAGGTGGTAAGGATTGCGTATCAGAAGAATCCATATATCTACGGGTCTCAACCTCAGGTTGAGCTTTACACACAAGGCGCAGGATCTTGGAGAGGGTTAAGTTCTACTTTTCCTCCCTCTTGCTGCATCGAATATGAGGCGTCGCAAGCTTTTGTTAATGAAGCTGTAAATTGGATTGCTACGGATCTGAATGTGTCTGTTGGTTATCGACCTTTGATAGTGTCATTCGATATGAGAACAGAAACGTTTTCTGTGCTGATGCTACCACCTGATCTAGCAGATGAGAAACCGGCTTCCTTGTCGGTTAAATTATTTCGGAACTCACTGGCGGTGTTATGCGATCAGGAAATGGGCACCAATGCCTGCTGCATTTGGGTGATGAAAGAATACGGGGTTCCAGAATCGTGGACTAAGCAATTCAGCTTTAAAGTTGATCCGCCAATAGTACTCGACAGGGCATTGGGAGTTGGGCCAAATGGTAAGGTTATTCTATCGACAAAAGACGAGATTCTTCGATCAAAAGGAGACAATCGGTTGCTTTTGTATGACAGCTTAACCAAAGCACTGACAGATACTGAAATTAGGGGATGTTCACGTAAATTTCGTGTTGAGGCTTTCATGGAAACACTTGTTTCAGTTAACCAAGATTGTGTCTTGGACGGGCAGTTGAACCATTTGTAATCCTGTTGTTCAAACTCCCAAAAGAGGCTGGAATATTGTCAAAAGAATAACATCAATAAACAAGGTAAGTGAACGTCAAGAGTGTACATAATTTGTACTTTTTTTTTGGGGGGGGAGCACTATTTCTCTTTTCTTCTTCTTTTTATCTCTGCTCTTAGGTTTTTGGGAGTAACTCATTCCTATGCATGAACCTTGAATATTACCATTTGGTCATGCGCACACAAAGACAACCACACTCTCTTTTGAATTCAATGACATATACATATTGCCAAGGTTCTGTTGTTAATATTTCATTGGGACAATTGTAGTTCAAACACTACACACATCCCTTTAAATGTATGACTTGTTCAGATTTCTACACTACATGTTCAGATTTCTATACTCATGTCTGCTAGGGTTGTGACACTTGGGTCATTAGTTTCTTAGCAAAAGACGTTCACTAGTTGTTTACTTGTTCGTTGTGCTTAGTTAAGTGAGCATATATATATCAGTTCAAAAAAAAAAAAAAAAAAGTGAACATATGTCCGACTTTTCATACCATTTTCTTTTGGGGTAAATTTCACATACCTCCACTGATGATTTCTAAATTCCACTGTGTCTTTCCATCTCAGGGCTGTTCTGAAACGGCAATGAGTGGGATGTTACTTTTGCACATTTTTACCCTTCAACGCATTGTATTCTGCTGTCGAATTTTACCCTTCTTAGGACGTTCTTGTAGCCAGCTAATCTGAAAATTGTAATAAGTGACCTCCTTCCCAACATCCTCAATGGTCGACCACCATCTTTGTGATTCTCAAACTCTGTTGCATAGAAATGTGATTTCAATAGTTTACCTCTCTAACATTCATCTCGACTCCACAAACTAATCCACTTCTAGCTTTGCTCTGAACCTGCTTATCTTGTAGCTGCTAATCTTGCTATCAAGTGGGTTCTACAATCGCCGTTTCTATATGCTGATATTATATGTTTATATTGATACAACTAGTTGTGCAGCATCGGACTGCGAACAATATCCCTGTGCTGATCTGGAGCTTGTTAGTCATATTTAGAGGCTGCCAATATATGTACTATTTTTCAATAAGTTCTGTAGTATCTATCTAGCTCATTGCTGGCTTATTCAGGACTTGGCCAGTTCAGTTTTTTAATTGTCGGGAGATAGATTTGGAGAATTAACGCCAATCCTAGGATTGTGCATCTTATTTTTACTAGCAATACAACGTCGTCTCTCTGTGAAGGAGTTGTTATATAGTTGCTAAATATGGACAAATTATCTCTATCCCATTGGTTCTGGTAGGGCAATTTTCATGCGTTGAGAGAATGCACCCTTGCTAGCACAGTTTGGATCAACATAGCTTAGAATCCCATTGTCTCTGGGCCATTTTTTTTTTGAACTGCCAAAACTTTTATAAACTCAAACCTCAAATGAGGCATCCGAATTACAAATACTGGAACGAAAAGGTGGGGGTTTACCAACCTAATCGACTAGAATTGTATCCTAAATTCAAGTTTTCCATAATTGAGACGGTCCACTTCATGACAAATGAGTTAGATGAAGGATCCACTTTGTAATTAAAATTGTTCCCAAACCAAACGAACTGCTTCAGTCCATTTGATTCTCGACAGATTCAACAAATAGGATATAAAGAAGGATTCCACTTGCGACGATGTAGGTTTTCTTTGGTAGCAAGGAAATTTCCACAAGCCTTCCTCCAGAAATGTTTGAGCTTTGGTGGGATCTTGAGATTCCAAATAAATTTCCAAACTCATCGCGGCAGCTAATTGCCAGTTGATAACCTGACTTCACCGTGTGAATGCTCTTAGAATTGGGATGCCATACCTGAAACTCCTCTTTGTCATTCTGGGAAATGGGGAGACTTAAGATAGTATTGGCCTCATTCACCAAGTTTTGAATTTCCCTCTCCTTCCACTTCAAACATGTCTGGGCCATTTAGGCCAACAAAAAAATAAACACAATTGAAAACCAAGTTGTTCAATCCAGGGAAACCTTTCAAACGCAAATGCAGACTACAGTGATGTTTTGGCACGGGCAAGCAATTGGCATAATTTGGCAACAGTTTGTTTTCATGAAGGAAAAGGCGAACCCAAACACCAGAAAATATTAAATGGAAACAACCGAATGGAGAGTTTATGCTTAAACACAATGAACACAATGGGCGAGCCACTGGTGGTGGCCTCATTCGGTCCAAAAATGGGAGTTGGGCAACAGGAGCTCATAGAAAGATCGGACAGGTTTCCCGAATGAAGCAGAGCTTTGGGCCTTGTGCCAACCTAAAGCTTGAAGGGATTGAAGTGGCAATAGATGCATCGGCTGCTATCGATTTGGCTATGGTAAAATTCTGGGTGCTGCACCATTTTAGTAACGTAATCTCTGATTGCAACAATTAGCCACGCTTACCAGGAGGGAAACCAGTGCGCAATATTGCAAAGTCTTGCAGGCTAATCTAAGTTTTTTCCTGCAAGCTAAGATTTCTGATGTAGTTAACGGTTAGAGTTTTATTTGTTACTTGACGTGCGCGTGAACGAGGACAGCCTGAATTATCAAAAAAAAGAAAAAGGAAGTTCTTATATTGACTAAAGAAAACATCAAAACAACAAAGTACAAAATCATACCTTTGAGTATTATTTTGGGCAGCCCATTTGAGAGAGCAGAAGAGCTACCCCAAATCTCATGACATTGAGACTTCAACTCTTTCCGTTCTCATCAGATTGTAAAAAGAAAATCCAACCCTTCTCTTCACCCCCGAAGTCTCGTTATTCAGCCGTTGTTCCACAGCAAGTGTCTTAAGCCAAATTGGCTTTTCCACTTGCAAGGACAATAACAAAAAGACAGCTTGTTCTACAAGTGACAAGTGTCTCAAGCCAAATTTTTAGTGTTTTTGGATTTTCCTCCTGAAGTTGTTTTGTACTCCACTATCTTTTTATTATGTGGAACAAGTTGTCTGTGAGTCTTTTTGGACATCAAATGACATGTTGTGGAACAAGGCCTCAATGAGCAGTCATGGAACCTTGAGCTATGGTGACCCAAGCCCGGCCCTGAGATTTTCATGGCTCTAAGTGACTTTCAACAACGGGGCCTCTTAGCATTGATATATATCTTAGTTGTTCGGTTAGAGGAACAAAGTTTCTTTGTTGCATGGTGGATTATACAAGGAATTCCACTTCAATCCAGAAGTCGAGGGTTCCACTCGCGGCGCCAGCAGGATTTTTTTGTACATGCTAGGGGAAAATAAGGGGAAAAAATTGATGATGGCAAGTGTTGAACGCGTGACCTACTTGTTATGACCCCAAAATCTTACCACTGAGCTCCGAAGACTTATCAACAAATCTCTTGACGCATATAATATTTATTAAAATCTGGAATTTGGGGCCCTATTATTGGGCCAAAACCCGGAGGCCCTAACCGGTAGGTTGGTGGACTTGTGCCCAGGGCCGGCCCTCAGGCGACCCATTTATTTTCCCTGCAGATGGGCTGGGTCTTAAGGTTATAGAAGTCAACAGTAAGGCCCAGGTGATCCAACTAATTAAAATTGGTCTGCAAAGGAGCCTAATCGAGCAAAGCTTTGAAATGTTCAGGTTCGTTCGTTAAATTTTTAAACAAACTCGAGTCGAGCTCGAACTCAATGAAAATTTGACAATCCGAGCTTAAGCAAAGTTGGCCTGAGTCAAACTCGAATTTGTTCACGAGCTTTAACGAGTCAAAAAAATTAGATATACATACAAGTTTAGAACTTTGTGTAAAATCTTTATTTTGGCATAAATAAGTTCATACATAGAAGTATAAAAACATATTAAAAACTTAAGTTCATATTACTTTTAAAATTTCATTTTTGTAGAAATTAGAAAATTTTATTATCTACATTTAAAATATATATATATATATATATATATATATATATTTTAGGTTCTACATAAAATTCTTATCATTATCAGATATACATATATATACTCTAGGTTCGCGAGCCTAGTTAAACTGAATACTTTCAGGTTCATGTTTGACTTATTTATTAACGAGCCTAAAATTGAGGATTAGATTCAGTTCGTTTAATATCTGAATCAAACTCGAACAAGTCTCTACCTTGTCACTTATCAAAAAAAAAAAGTCTCTACCTTGTCGAGTCTCGAACAATTTAGGAACGGCTTGCAACTCCTCAGTAAAACAGAAATAGAAAAGCAAAAGGTACTCACTTTTGAAGTAATCTGCCGATGCATACATATAGGGTCCAAATTCTCGAAATCTAGGGCTTCCATCGATCAATACAACCTTGAGGTCACAATCTCTGACTTACGGCTTTTACTGCCCCTTTATCCCGAGAGCTCTGCGAATCTTGTATCAGTCCTCTTCTAAGAACAATGCCAGACCATGTACCATTTGAACTAGCAGTTGAAACTCTTGCAAGACTGCCCGTAGTTTCTCTACTTCGATTCAAATCCGTATGCAAATCATGGTATTCTCTCATCACTAGCCCTAGTTTCGTCACAAAACACCTCAACCACAGCAAAAACAAGCATATTTTATGGTTTTACGATAGCGATAGCAATTGGCGCTATCTTTTTTATCAAAACAACGAACAATGTGGTCACGGGTGTTCAGAACTAGAGTTTCCTTATAGTGACCCATTTGCGTTTTACAAGATGGTGGGTAGCTGCAATGGTTTATTATGTATATGGGAGGAATTTCTCATGATGCAAACGCAACCCCCTATTATTGTTTGGAACCCATCAATTAGGAAATCAGTAATTTTTCCTAAGCCTCAAGTCGTCGCGTGTTTTTGGGTTCTTGGATTTGGTGCCCACCCAACTACTCACGAGTACAAGGTGGTAAGGATTGGGTATCAGAAGGATCCAAATATCTACTGGTTTAAACCTCAGGTAGAGCTTTACACACAAGGCACGGGATCTTGGAGAGGGTTAGGTTCTAGTTTTCCTCCTGATTGCTTCATCGAATGTGAGGCGTCCCAAGCTTTTGTCAAGGGAGCTGTAAATTGGATTGCTAAGGTTCCATCTGTGTTGGTTGGTTATCGATCTTTGATAGTGTCCTTCAATATGACTACAGAAACATTCGCTGTGATGATATTGCCACCTCCTCTAGCGGATCAGAAACCAGCATCCTTATCAGTTCAATTATTTCGGGAATCATTGGTTGTATTATGTGGCCAGGCAGGCCAGCAAAGTGGCAACATCGCCTACTGCATTTGGGTAATGAAGGAATATGGACTAAACTAATCAGCTTTGAAGTTAATCACCCACAACTGCACGACAGGGCATTGGGAGTACAGGAAAATGGTAAGGTTCTTCTGTCGACAATAAGCTTTCATTCATTAATAAGAGCAAGTCGATTGCTTTCTTATGACACTGTGACGAAAGCAGTGACAGATACTAAAATTAAGGGAAATTTGCTTCGTGTTGAGCCTGTTAGCGATTAGAGGATCCAACAATCAATACACCAACACGCACAAATAAACTGAACAAAGAACACAAATAATTTTTACGTGGTTCCCCAAAATCGGGTACGTCCACGGGAGAGATTTTCACTATGAACAAGAGATTTACAATGAGGAGATACACTCTCACACTCACACACAACTCTCTAGTTCACACACACAAAAATCTTCTCCACTCTCACACTGCTCATACACGGTACACACACTTCACTTTTTTTTTCGTTCTCACCCACTGCTCTCTCTCTGCCTTACACATACATATATTAGAGAGATGAAGAGAGAGGTCAACAAATTAGGTGTGGGCTGCCCAAGGTTGTCTCCCACGCCTGCCAAGCAATTAATTTCCAGAGCATCTTCTCATCAACTGCCACAGTAAACTTTCACCAAAAAAAACAGCTCCAAGCATTATAGCCTTCCACCACCTTTTGACTTCTTTCTTCTTTTACAAGGTGTAGCATCTCTCCTTCCCAAGGTTTTCCCAAAGCCAACGACCAATTTAAAACATGGGTCCCACTTCTCATAATCCTTTTTCTTTTCATTTTTCAAACACATTATTACATGTGCAAAAATCCCAACAATCACCCCCTTTTTGCACATGTGAGCACGCACCCCCTTGCTCGCGTGCCTCGCACCCCCTAACCGGGTGCCTATCCGAATACGTCGGCAACCAAATTGGTTGCAAACGTAACCCTTCTCCTTCTACACATCTTTTCATCCTCGACTTTCGGAGTCAAAACTCCATCCAAGCTCGGCAATACATGTGCTTCCTTTTCGATCTTGCTCTCCACACATTGCAACTCATTTTCTTGCGCCTTTACACGCCACACTTGTGTAACCCGACGCCTCACGTCAACACGACCTTGGAGCTTGTACAAATTTCCTTCCAACTTTCCTTGCATCACCATTTTCTCATTTTTGAACACATCAAGAACACCATCACTTGATGCGAAGTTACAACCATTGGAGTGTAACGCTCCCAATGAAATTAGATTCTTTCTCAATCCCGGCACATGTCGGACTCCGGTCAATCTCACAAATCTTCCATCGGTCATCCGAAACCGTACCGAACCCATGCCAACCACCTTATTCACCGTGTTGTTCGCCATTCTTACATTACTTCTATCACAAGCTTCGTACGAGTAAAAATACTTTCTATTTGAGCACATATGGAAAGAACAACCGGAATCCATGACCCAACCAAATTGATCCGTACCTTCGGAAGTCACCGTAAACACATCATCCTCATTTAGGACACCGCTCTCAACCACGGACACTTCAGATTTTCCTTTCCCTTTCGCCTTCTCTATCTTTGATTTGAGTTTCGGGCAAAACTTCATTATGTGCCCCTCTTCTTCACAAAAATAACATGTTCTAGTTTCAACCCACCGAGACTCGCCACCTCGCGACTCACCACCTCGCGAGCGTGAACGCCCCTTTGATTGTGAACGGGCCCTCCAATTTGATCCGCCTTGCCTCTCGGTTTTTCTACCCCGGTGTTGGCCACTATCGGATGCAACCAAAACACGCTCCTCCGAAAACCTCTCGCTCTCCTTCCTTCGCATCGATTCGTGGGAGAGGAGTGTAGCAATAACCTCATCAAGCGTGAGTGTGTCTTTCCCATACATCAATGTGGTCCGAATATGCTCATAATACGATGGCAATGAAACCAACAAAATGATCGCCTTATCTTCCTCCTCAATCTTAGCGCCAATTGCTTCCAACTCCGTAATTAGGCGACTAAATTCATCCAAGTGCTCATTAAAATTTCCTCCGTCAGACAAACTTAACCCATACAATTGTTTCTTTAACGACAACCGATTCGTCAAAGACTTGGACTTATATCTACTCTCCAACTTCTCCCAAGTCTCCGCCGGATCAGTTTCGTTAATGACTTCACGGAGAGTACTATTCCCGAGATACAACCGGATGGTACTATTTGCAAGCTCTCTCATCTCTACCCATTTGTCATTCTCCATCCCCGCCGGTTTATCATTCTTTTTCTTAAGGGCCTTCACCAAGCCCTCTCTCGTCAAAATATCCTTCACTCTTTGTTGCCAAAGAGTAAAATCATTATGCCCGTTAAAGGGCTCTACTACAAAACCTGTACTTTTTCCCGCCATAAAAAACTAACCCCTAAACTGTAAATTTTCAGAACCTAAGGAGTGAAACTACAACAAACTGAAACTTCAAGGGGAATCTGTAAATTTTACCTCTAACTTCTTCTTCTTCCTTCACGCTGGAACAAAAAAAACAGATGTGCCAAACTACTGTTCCCGCTCCAACTTCAGTCCGGCTAGGCTTGGCAATCATACCCGCCCCGCCCCGAACCCGCCCCGCCCCGAATGGGGCGGGTTTTTTCAAAATTTTCGGGTAACGGGTAGGGTACGGGGCAAAATTTTAAAAACCCGACCGGGTTCGGGTAGGGTTAGGGGGAGACATGCCCCGCCCCGATACCCGCCCCGATATTATATATACATATACATTATATATATGTATATCTGAAATAGCGTTTAACCCCTTATATTTATATTAAATTTCGAAAATACCCCAGCATATATAAACAAACTTTCCCATTTTAGGGCTTCAATAACCACATCAGCTAGGTTTAGATCAGTTTAGAGAGAGAGAGAGGGGGAAAAAAACAGATCTGAAGTGAGGGCTTGAGGCCGACGTTCTAACGCATAGCCCGGCGGCGGCGGCGGCGACTGAACACTACTCTCCGACACTCAAGTATCTCTCTCTTCTCTAAATCACTCCTTAATAGGTATAAAGTATTGTAAAGGGGTGCCAAATTTTTCGGTGGTTTCTGGACAAGTCAACAAGTATGGGTAACTTAACTTTTGAGTTTTTGTCAACTACTAAAAAAGTGTAAAAAACAGATCTGTTGCTTTGTTTTTTTTTATTATGCTAAGAATCAGCAATGGCATCGTACGGGACAGGGATATGCCGTGCAACAGATCTGTTTTTTATAGCTTAACAACAAGTTTAAGGCTTAACAGCAAGTGTAAAAAACAGATCTATTTTTTAAGCTTTTTGTTTGTGCAATTGCTGACTCTTAGAACATGAATTAACAGATCTGTCAAATGTCTTGGTGCATGAGAAAATTAGGGGCGGGGCGGGTAAACCCGTTCCCCGACTGGGGCGGGAATGGGGCAAGATTTTCATTACCCGGTCGGGGTCGGGGAGGGGTACCATTTTTCGGGTCGGGGTAGGGGTATATCAAAACCTGCCCCTACCCGCCCCGTTGCCATCCCTAGGCGTATGGCTTCCTCGCTGATCGGACGGCAACCCAGAAACCACTACTCCGATCGTCTCGTTGATGCGCACAAAACCCACAGCTCAAAAATAATTTTTGAGCAAAACCCAAAAACGAACCAAAAGCTCCTGCCTTCGTCAATGGCAGCCGAAAGGATGCGTGTGGTGTTGAGCAAACCAGAGCTCTGATACCACTTGTTAGCGATTAGAGGATCCAACAATCAATACACCAACACGCACAAATAAACTGAACAAAGAACACAAATAATTTTTACGTGGTTCCCCAAAATCGGGTACGTCCACGGGAGAGATTTTCACTATGAACAAGAGATTTACAATGAGGAGATACACTCTCACACTCACACACAACTCTCTGGTTCACACACACAGAAATCTTCTCCACTCTCACACTGCTCATACACGGTACACACACTTCACTTTTTTTTTCGTTCTCACCCACTGCTCTCTCTCTGCCTTACACATACATATATTAGAGAGATGAAGAGAGAGGTCAACAAATTAGGTGTGGGCTGCCCAAGGTTGTCTCCCACGCCTGCCAAGCAATTAATTTCCAGAGCATCTTCTCATCAACTGCCACAGTAAACTTTCACCAAAAAAACAGCTCCAAGCATTATAGCCTTCCACCACCTTTTGACTTCTTTCTTCTTTTACAAGGTGTAGCATCTCTCCTTCCCAAGGTTTTCCCAAAGCCAACGACCAATTTAAAACATGGGTCCCACTTCTCATAATCCTTTTTCTTTTCATTTTTCAAACACATTATTACATGTGCAAAAATCCCAACAGAGCCTTTCATGGAGACCCTTGTTTCAGTAGAAAACCAAGGCGGTGTCTTCAACAGGCAGTTCCCTTTGTGATATTGTGCTTCTAACTTCCAAGAGTGGACGGAATAGTGCCGAAAGAGTAACATCAATAAGGTAAGTGAATAGCCAGAACGTGATCAGAATTTATATTTATTTTATGTGGAGCAGTATTTCTCTCATTTTATTACTATCTCTCTCCTGTTAGGTATTTGGGAGTAAATCACACCTATGCATGTGTGTCTTATTGCCATTTGGTTTTGCGTACACAAAGACAAGCACACTTTGTTTTGAATTTGTAACATATTCGTATAGCTAAACCCTGTTCCCATCCTCTGTCCCAAACACTACTCACTGGAGCTGTCCCTCTTTCTTTCCCAACCCAAAATAAGAACCGCAGTCTGTGGGTCAGAAGTCCCATTGTCAGTCGTTCAACGAAGTTCGCACTTCCGACCCTCCGCATCACCATTTTCGTGTAGATTGGATTTCAATCCCTCAAAAATACAGCAATCTAACCATCTATGACAATTACATATACGAAAGTATCATGATTTGAAACAATTTTTTTTTTTGGTCATTATTTCTAATTATCATCAAACGCCACACTGATTGGAGTTCCAATTTCTTCTTTTTTCAGTTGCGATGTGATTAATTTCTGAATCCCATGGAGTGGGGTTTCAGATTCATTTTTTGTTCAATTTTCGAACTGATTTCTCGGAATTTCCAAGAAGTACAAACCCAAATTGGTATTCGATCACCACAACTTTCTAGTGTTCATCTCCTGGTAGTCTTTGCAAACATTACAAGGGTGGGTTTGTAGACAGAGAGAAGGAAAGAAGAAGAGGGAAAGGGGTGGGGAAGTAATGGTTCGAGAAAATAAAGAAATGATGATGTGGTGGTAAAGAAAGAGGATCAACTCCGTTATGTGAAAGATAACGAGGCTTCTAAACACAAAGATCTGTATCATGACCCATACACTGCGAAAGCCTTTAGATGTATATGCTTTGCTTGCTATGCTTTGGCGCGCAAAAATTATGTCAATCAGGTCAGCAATTGCATAATACATTAGCTTTTATTGTTTAATCTTCGTAGATGAAAAACTGGTTGCTAAATCTGCTTTTCTTTTTCTTCTTGGTGCAATACTGATTCTTGAATATGACTGCGAAAGAATATGATTTCATCAGTTGCCTCGATGATGTTTGTTGCAGAGTGTTAACCACACACCATCCACTTCCTACTTTGGCTCAAAACTCTATCCATGCTGAATATTTGTTTTAGTTGCTAATATTGCTGGTTTTTCTGTTCTAATTTTTGTTTTGCAGCTTCAAGGACTTCAAACCCCTTTCCATTGCTGATCTGCAGCATGATGACTACATTTTTCATGGATAGGCAAAAGTCTGAAGGCAAGCTATCTTCTGGTGGGTTACTGGCTCGTTTGGCCCTTCGCCAGTTCAATCTCGGAGCCATAGTTTTACGTACAATTATCATTTTGAGGCCAGAATCATGGATGTGCGACATACTTTGAAGTTTGAACTTGCAATTTATACAGTGACAGCTTGAACAAGTAAATGTTTTTGGTTGGATTTAATTATTATGATTGATTGATATCCTGGCTACTTAGTAGGGATATGGATATGCGCATGGCAGGAGATACAGTCAATGGATATGTGACACGGTAGTTCTCATATGTGCGTGTTGTGCCCAGCCCCACAGATTTGCCCACACCCACACCAATCACACACAAACACAAGTAATTTTACGTGGTTTCCCAAACTCGGGTACGTCCACGGGAGGAGAGGAGTGTTTCATTGTATGAAAATACAAAGAATTATATCAAAGTATCTACCACTCAACCTCACCGTGTATCTCTCTCACACTCTCCTGACAGTCTCACTAGAGGACCGAAGGAGGAGCCGCTCTACCCTTTCTTTGCTCTGTCTCACTCTCAACTCTATCTTCTGCTTTCAGTCATACACATATATATACAAGTAACATAAGACAAAAAGACAACCATTTAATGGTTATCACTCCAAAAGATTTCCCAGATTTGAGCGTGGCTTCTAAACTTGCTAGTATTTGTGGATCAAACTTGCTAGTATTTTTTTACTTTTGTCAATTGTCTTCATAAAAGAAATCTATAAGTTACAAATTACTACCAATTTTTATTTAAAAAACCAATAAAACAATGGGTGCAGCTTTTGGTGTACACCAAATACACACCGCATTGTGTAGAGTTTATTTCAGGGTTCCACACAAATAATCGAAGCCGCTCAATTTGTTTAAATGTTTTTTTAAGGATCCTATAGAAAAATCAGCTCGATCGGATATTGATAGAGGCTTGATCAATTCTTTGCTAAATTTTTTGACAAGAATTTGAGCGAAGAACCAATATCGGACTAAGCTAATTTTTTTTACTTGGGGTCCTTGAAAACATATTTTGGAATAAGTCATTTGTGTGACTCCCGAAATGGGTCCCACACAATGCGGTGTGCTTTGGGTGTCCACCAAATGGTGTACCCATACCAACGCTCCCAAAGTAAAAAAAAAAAAAAATTTGACTAAAAACTAAAAGAATTCACTAACTATGAAAATAGGTAATGGTTCTTAAAGAGTAGTATTCAAGCCATTATAGATCTCTAAATTTAACAATTCGTTTTCGTCTCAAATCTTATTAATCAAGTGGAAGTGGAATATTGGACCACTCCATTCCCTTCATGTAATAGAGATGATTCAAATGCGAATGAAAGCTTCATTATAATGTGTATTACAAAGTAAAAAATCTACCTACTAATCATGGAGTAGTTTCTGCCTTTGCCCGGGGTATGATAAATAAAAATGGTGGCTAGGTTCTTTGGGTTTTAAGCAAGCCGATCTTTTGCCCTTTATCTTGAAGCCCCCGTTTAGATTTTTTTTTGGTGTTCAAAAAAAAATAAAAAAATCATGGAGTAGTTTCTTGATCATATCAAAAAAAAAAAAATGGAGTAGTTCTTTTTAGCAAGCCGATCTTTTGTTATCTTGACGTTTAGATTTTTATATTTGTTCGCGAAGTTCTTAACGGTGCACTATGATCACTCACGAATTTTCCCATTTCACTAGGCGGGAAGAATAAATCAATACCGTTAAACTTTGAATCTCGTCAAACATACCCGAAAAGCACATACAAAATGTACCAACTTCAAGTAATTCCACGAGAATGTCTACTCCGCATCATGTTTCATCACATCCGTCTATGCATAAAGATCGAGTTTGGATTTACCATACTAACCTCCTATAAAATAAAATAAACTCCTCGCTTTCTCAAATTTAAAAAAAATAAAAAAAAATCCTCCCATCCTCCGCACCCCACAAATCTCCCTGCAGTGTCTTTGGACACTATCTGAGAAGCCGTTCAAACGGCAATTAATGATCCAAATTATTTACATGTAAAGTAAGTGTCTTTCATAAAGGATAACATTTAAGATTTTGACAATTGAAAAAACTTTTGAACGGTTCGAATTAGGCATTACACGGACCCGTTTCCATTGTTTGATAGTCATTGGAGCAGGGACCAATCGCGACCCAACAACTGCCCTCCAGATGGTAAGGCCTGAGTGATCCAACTAATTAAAACAAAATCACAAGCCCAAAATTGCTAACACTCTGTGAAATTTTGCAATATATGTGCCATCTAGGGTTGCTATCGATCATCACAACTGTAAGTTAAGCTCTGCCTTTGTTCTGTTTCACAAAATCTAGGGCTTTTACCGCCCCTTTATCCCAACTGCTGTGAATGATCTTGTATCAATTTGCTTCTAAGAACAATGTCAGACTACGTACCCAATGAACTTGTAGTTGAAATTCTTGCAAGACTACCTGTAGTTTCTCTACTTCGATACAAATCCGTATGCAAATCATGGTATTCTCTCATCACAAGCCCTAGTTTCGTCACCAAACACCTCAACCACAGCAAAAACAAGCTTTTAATAATGACGATTTACCCCAAAGAGCGCTATCATATTTTCTGGGACGATATATGATGTGGTGATGAGTGTTCAAAACTAAAGTTGCCGTATAGATCCCCATTTTGGGATTTCAGGATAATGGGTAGCTGTAATGGTTTATTATGCATATGTCACGACTACAACACGGCAAAATCCGCTATTATTGTTTGGAACCCATCAATTGGGAAATCAATAACTCTCCCTAAGCCTCAAGTCGCATATTTGTCTTTTCTTGGATTTGGTGCCCACCCGACTACTAATGAGTACAAGGTGGTAAGAATTTTGTATCAGAAGAATCCCAACGACCACAAAAAGATTCAACGGCTGGTTGAGCTTTACACACAAGACACGACATCCTGGAGAGGGTTAGGTTCTAGTTTTCTTCCCGATTGTCTCATCCAATGTGATGCGTCGCAAGCTTTTGTCAATGGAGCTGTAAATTGGATTGCTGAGGATGCATCTGTGTCGGTCGGTTATCGATCTTTGATACTGTCCTTCAATATGAGTGCAGAAACATTCGCTGTGATGATGCAACCACCTCCTCTAGCGGATCAAAACCGGCATCCATATCAGTTCACTTATTTCAGGAATCATTGGCTGTGTCATGTGGCCAGCGAAGGGGAAGGGGCAACATGGCCTACTGCATTTGGGTGATGAAGGAACACGGAGTTCCGGGATCTTGGACTAAACTAATCAGCTTTGAAGTTAATCACCCACTACTGTTCGACAGGCCATTGGGAGTTTTGGGAAATGGTAAGGTTCTTCTATCAAAAATAGACGGGCTTCTTCACCCAACAAGTGATCGTCGATTGCTTTCTTATGACACTATTAGCAAAGCAGTGACAGATACTAAAATTACGGGACTTCCACTTCGTGGTTATCCTTTCATGGAGACCCTTGTTTCAGTGTAAAACCAAGGTGGTGTCTTGGACAGGCAGTTGAACCTTTTTGTGATACTGTTCTTCTAACTTCCTATGGACGGAATAGTGCCGAAAGAGTAACAAAATCTTTATATGCTATGATTGCTAATTTGTTATGCTTTGGTTCGCAAGAATGATGTCAATCTGGTCAGCAATTGCATAATACATTAGTGTTTTTTTAATCTTCTTAGATGAAAAACTGGTAGCTAAATCCACTTTTCCTTTTTATTCTTGGCGAAATACTGATTCTTAAACATCATTGTGTAAGAATGCGATTTCATCAGTCGCCTCAATAATGTTTGTTGGGGAGGGTTAAAGGGTTAACCACACACCATCCACTTCCTACTTGGCTCGAAACTCTATCCATGTTTAATATTTGTTTTATTGCCAATTGATTTTAGGTTGGAACCCTCCAAGAAATCTAACATATGGATGTGCATAAAGAAGGGGCGGAACATCTCTCTCTCTCCTTCGGAAGGAAGAGGGAAGAAGCTGTTGGAAAAATTATGGCAATACATGAATTCTAGAGAATAATTTCTATTAATGAAATATAAATACAAACGTAATTGTAGAATATATCAGCAAGAAATACAAACAGTATTGGAGTATTTGAAAACCGAGTCCAGTGTAACCACAGTTTCCTTAAAACAAATTTGCCGCCTACTGAGGGTGTTGTAGGTTGAAACCGGCGTTTGTATCCCAGGATAAAACAGTTGAACCACGAACCTTGGAACACCTCCTAGGAGCGCCTTGACAAACTAAACTTTTCCTATCTCTCTCCCACAAATCAGAACTCTCTATGTGCTAATGCACCGTGTAGACAAGTGTGCTTTTCCTATTTGCAATGCGCAACTTATATAACACCAGTGGGGAGCTCTATAATAGCAAGACAGAAGATGGAAATAAAGGTTCCATACTTGGCAGCCAAAGATGGCATGCAATAAGTTCTCTATAATTGCCTGACAAAAGTGGGGATGACACCCCTATCTCTCTAGCAACAAATGCACCACTACTAACTGTCTAAATTCATTCGTTGAAGGCAAGAAAAAAACTAACAAAAGCTTCAGCGGCACCTCATGAACTTCTTACTGTTTTCGCTGCTTTCACTTTTGTTTTGCAGCTTCAAGGACTTCAAATCCCTTCCCATTGCCAATCTGCATCATGTTGACTACATTTTTCATGGATAGGCAAAAGTCTGAAGGCAAGCTATCTTCTAGTGGGTTACTGGCTCGTTTGGCCCTTCGCCGGTTCAGGCTCGGAGCCGTAGTTTTACAATTATCATTTTGGGGCCAAAATCATGGATGTGTGACATACTTTGTTTTAGTTGCTAATTTTGCTGTTTTTCGCTGTTTTAATTTTCGTTTTGCAGCTTCAAGGACTTCAAACCCCTTCCCATTGCTCATATGCATCATGATGACTACATTTTTCATGGATAGGCAAAAGTCAAGGCAAGCTATCTTCTAGTGGGTTACTGACTCGTTTGGCCCTTCACCAGTTCAATATCGGAGCCGTAGTTTTACAATTAACATTGTGAGGCCAGAATTATGGATGTGCGACATAATTTGAACTTGCAAATTATATAGTGACGGCTTGAGCCAGTAAATGTTCTCGGTTGGATTTTGTTATTATTATTTTTTGATCGACAAAACAGATTTTATTAAAGAATCTCAATAAGGGTACATGGGGAAGCGGGGAGGGAACATTCAACCAAGGTTGAATGAAAGAAAAAGAAAGGAAAAAGAAACATCCAAAACAAACACTACAAAATAGTAGCAAAACAAAAGCACCCAAATGAGTCAAATTCAAAATAACCGCCACAAACTCCTGAAAAGCAAAAGCCACATGAAGATCGGCCCCTGTATACCTACAAACGCCTACAATGCAGCCTTAGCCGATACAACCCAAACAAAAGCCGCTTCCAAACATGCGACATCACCTGAACGAAACCGATACAACCCTTGCCAAAGTTATCCGACCTCAACCTTTGCCACGACAAGTCACCATCGCAACTCTCCACCAATATTCAAAAGGATCCTTTAATTATTATGATTGATTGATATTCTTGCTATGCAGCAGTGATATCGATATGGACAGACACGGTAGTTCTCATAAAATATGGATATGGACACCACATTTTTTTTTGGAAATAATTCTTTTAATTACTCAAAGTTGCAAACCTATATTGTAACCACTAAATATATAAGTTAGACTCATACCGAACGCATTATCGCCCGATGTTCAATGCTTATACACATACACATGTTTATATTACACTTTGCCTTCGAACATGTAAATATTTAACCCAGAGAAAGCTCTTAAAATAGATAAAATCTATAACAATCATCTTGGCATACCGTGGGTCCTCGCCATGTCATAATAATTTAATAGACATGTTACGTGGCATGTCCCATACGTCTCTCCTGTGTGTCGTGCAGGGCCAGCCCTATGTTTTTTAGTGCCCTAGACCTGTTTTAAAAATGATGTCCTTAACACTTGACAGTTTTTACAAAAAACAAAAGCAAACCGTCACAAGACGGGTAAAACAAAACTATATAAAGTCCTATTAATCATTTATCAATACTTCAACCTTTTGCTTCTTTTTTTCTTTACCCTTAACCAAATAGCTGACGTCTAAGATGCTTGATGCACCTTAACCAAATAGCTGACGTCTAAGATGCATGATGCACCTTAGTGAAAGGGGCAAATGGCCTACTGCATTTGGGTGATGAAGGAATACATTGTTCCGGAATCTTGGACTAAACTAATCACCTTTGAAGTTAACCACCCGCTACTAGTCGACAGGGCATTGGGACTTGGGGAAAATGGTAAGGTTTTTCTATCGACAATAAAAGGGCCTCTTCACCCAACAAGAGGTAATCGATTGCTTTCTTGTGAAATGGGTCTCACACAACGCCGTGTGCATTGGGTGTGCACCATGGTGTACCCATAGCAAGGCTCCCAAATAGAGATGGCAATTTCGACCAAATTGATGGGTATCCGGACCGGAATCTATGTTTTTCCCCAAACCATAACTGATTTTTGCCCCGCGGGCAAGGGTACGGTGGAGGGTAGAAGATAACTCGATGCGGTTTAGTTCGGGTTCGGTTCGGTTATGGTTTTACTTGTCACCGAACCGATCCCCGAACCAAACCTAGCCAAACCTTTAAAATTACATATTGTAATTACAATTTTATATATATCCTTCTAGTCCGGACTCCGGACTTGCGGACCTCTATGATCCGAGCATTTTTTTGACGATCCGAACTACAGTTTTGCGAAAAACTGCTTGGATCAAACCCTTCCCAGTATTTTTTTTTATTTGATGATATCACACGGAGACCCTTGAAAACACCTTTTGAACACATTTGACGGTTCGGATTTTCCCAAAACAATTTTTTTTAATGAAAAAAATGTATTTTTTCTTAAATCCGGGGGTCCGAATAAGAAAATTTGGCTATATATATATATAATAACACAAGTTAGGGTTCCAGCTACCACAGACCATTTCATTTCGAAAGGAATGGCAATGAGGCGGATACGCCCATATATTGAACCGAAACCCGAAACTATTACCTTATCCAAATCCGCCCCAATGGGGAGAGGGAAGTTGTCCCATACCCAAACCGAATGAGTACCCAGATTCAAGCAAAAATCACAAATGCCAATGTGCATGACTTGTGTTTTAAAGTTAGACGTACTGTATTTCTTATTTTGTGATGTATCGAATTACTGAAGTGTTAAATTAGGTATTTGCATGAATTTGCTTGGAATTTATAAGTGAATTTGCTTGGAATCTGCTTGAATCTGGAAATGATTTTTGATTGAATCTGGGCACCCATTCGATTCGAGAAATACCTGAACCTCGTTTGGTTCGGGTATGAGAATTTTCCCTCTTCCCATTTGGTTATCGGAGCGGATTCGGATAGGATAATGGTTTCAGGTTTATCTTCTGGATATCCCCATATCCGCCCCGATCCGCCCCATTGCCATTCCTACTCCCAAAGTCAAATATTTTGACTAAAAACTAAAAGAATTCACTAACTACGAAAATTAGTAATGGTTCTTAAAGATAATTAATTTTGTCTAAATTTCAAATTTTTGTAAAGCATCATTTCAAACTCTTTTTCTAGTCCCTCCGCAGTTAGAATTCAAGCCATTATAGATCTCTAAATTAAACAATTCATTTTTTGTCGTCCAAATCTTATTAATCAGGTGGAATATTGGACCAATGATTCAAAAATAATGAATTATTTTTGTCTTTAGTGATTTTTTAAAAATTTCGATAACATTTCTTGACTTAGATTTCTCAGATCGCGCCAAACAAATAATCTAGAAAAAAATAACGCAAAACTAACAAATGCAATTTTTTTACTAAAGAAAAAAATAATCCAAAGGGCATAGTTACTGGTTTGAAGAATGGATGTAACAAAAAAGATGATGGGTCCATCCACAAGGTACAACTTTTTGAAAAAAAGGGGTATAAACTACAAAATCTATCCATGATATGTTACTTCCTTTCTTCATTTTAAAGATTTGAAGATTTGAAGATTGGTAGAAGATGCTCTTATACACAGGCCCGGCCCTGGGGGGGGCTGGGTAGGCCCAGGCCTGAGGCCCAACGAAAATGGGCCAATTTTGGGGCCCCTTCTCGTAGGAAAAAAAAAATTTATACAAAAAAAAAATTATATATATATAGGGAACACTTCTAAAATGGGATTCCCGTTTCCGGACCTCCATGATCCAAACATTTTTTTGACGATCCGATCCGTCCAATGTGTTCAGAAGGTGTTTTCAAATATACAGTTTTTGCGAAAATTGCTTGGATCAAGCCCTTCCCGGTATTTTTTTTTTTTGAAGATTTCTCGCGAGGACCCTAGAAAATACCTTCTGAACACATTGGACGGATCGGATTTTCCAAAAGTAATTTGCAACACAAAAAAAATCACTTTTTTCTTATTTTCAGGAGGTGTGGACTAGAAGTTTATATATATATATATATGAAGGGCCTCAAATTGAGGATAGGGTTGGGGCATCGCGAAACAAGGCCGGGCCTGCTCTTATAGTAGTCAAAAGTAAGACTCTTAGCAAGTGATCAAAAAAAAGAGAAACGGAAAAGCAAGCAAGTGATCCAACTATTAAAAAACAGAAACGGAAAAGCAAAAGGTCCTCATTTTTTAAGTGATCGGCTGATGCAAACATGGGGTCCAAATTCTCTAAATCTAGGGCTTCCTTCGATCGATCATTACAACCGTAAGTAAGGTCACAACCGTTCTCTTTCTCAAAATCTAGGGCTTTTACTGCCCCTTTATCCCGATTGCTGCGAATCTTGTATCAGTCCTCTTCTAACAACAATGCCAGGCCATGTACCATCTGAACTAGTAGTTGAAATTCTTGCGATACTGCCCGTAGTTTCTCTACTTCGATTCAAATCCGTATGCAAATCATGGTATTCTCTCATCACAAGCCCTAATTTCGTCACCAAACATCTCAACCACAGCAAAAACAAGCATTTTTTAAGGATTTACACCAGCGATGACAATGACAATGTCCAGTATAGGATTTATCGAGGCGACGAACAATGTGGTCACGAGTATTCAGACCGAGAGTTTCTTCATGGAGACGCATTCGTGTTTTCCAGGATAGTGGGTAGTTGCAATGGTTTAATATGTGGAAGGAATTTTTCTAGGGGAAAACCCGCTATTATTGTTTGGAACCCATCAATTAGGAACTCAGTAACTCTTCCTAAGCCTCAATTCGCGCGTTTCTCTGTTCTTGGATTTGGTGCCCACCCGATTACTCATGACTACAAGGTTGTAAGAATTTTCTATCAGAAGAATCCCCATCAGCAAGAATTTCGACCGCTGGTTGAGCTTTACACGCAAGGCACGACATACTGGAGAGGGTTAGGTTCTACTTTTCCTCCCAATTGCTTCATCGAATGTGATGCGTCCCAAGCTTTTGTCAATGGAGCTGTAAATTGGATTGCTAAAGATCCATCGGTTGGTTATCGAACTTTCATAGTGTCCTTCAATATGAGTGCAGACACATTCGCTGTCATGATGCTACCACCTCCTCTAGCGGATCAAAAACCGGCATCCTTATCAGTTCAATTATTTCGCGAATCATTGGCGGTGTCATGTGGCCAGAAAAGTGGCAACATGTCCTACTGCATTTGGGTGATGAAGGAATACGGAGTTCCGGAATCTTGGACTAAACTAATCAGCTTTGAAGTTAATCACCCACTACTGCTCGACAGGGCATTGGGAGTTGGGGAAAATGGTAAGGTTCTTCTATCGACAATATGCGGGCCTAGTCGATTGCTTTCTTATGACACTGTAACCAAAGCAGTGACGGATACTAAAATTGAGGGACATTCGATTCGTGTTGAGCCTTTCATTGAGACCCTTGTTTCAGTAGAAAACCATGGTGGTATCTTGGACAGGCAGTTGGACCCTTCGTCGTATCAATAAGGTAAGTGAATGGCAAGAAGCGTTTGTGATCAGAATTTATATTTATTTTATGTGGAGCAGTATTTCTCTCGTTTTATTATCTCTCCTGTTAGGTATTTGGGAGTAAATCACACCTATGCATGAGTGTCTTATTACCATTTGGTTTTGCAGACACAAAGACAAGCGCACTTTTCTTTGAATTTGGTATCATAATTCATATAGCTATAGAAAAAGGTGGGGTCAAGAAATTGTGAGTTTTTTTTTTTTTTTTTGAACAGTAAAAAAAAAGTGCTCTGGTGTGGACTTCACTGCACCCTGAGGCCCTGGCCCTGGGGTCACCAGTTGACAGCCAGATTTAACCCAACCCAATTGGAGGGACCTACCACCAGGGCACCAGTGGAGTGCTTCATGTTGAGAGTCATCACCGCACCGACTCTCTAGAAGTCTCTAGATGTTTCCAGAATATTCCGGGTTTTACTAGAATATTCCACAATGTTCCGGAATGTTCTGGACTCTAGTAGAAGGTTCCGGATCCTATTAGAATGCCCTGGGTTATTCTAGAACCTTCCGGAAACTTATGGAAGGTGATGGAGTCTTCCGAGTTACTCTGGAATCTTCTAGACTATGATAGAAGTATTTAGGTTTGTTTAGAAGCTTGTAGAGTTATTCTAGGATATTCCTATTCTAGATAGTTCCATTGCTCCCTATAAATAGGAGTGGGAGCTCATTTGTGTAGGCGTGTGTAAGGAGCACCAAGTGTGAGTGTTGGTGAGGGACACCAAGTGTGTGGTGAGCACCAAGTGAGTGTGCATAAGTGAGTTGATTGAGTATTGACACAAACTCTAGTGTGAGAGTGAGGTGTCTTGTATACTAGTGAGTGTACTTCTACAATTTTGTATTGAATAAGAGAGAGAATATTCAATACAAGTGTCTAGTTTGGGGTGTCCAAACTCAACAATCTGGTATCAGAGCGAGACGGTCAGGGACCGGGAGGAGCAAAGCAATCGGGTGATCATTCCAAGACGTCATTTGTGAAGTCACAGCGGGGGTCTGTGAGGAGTGTAGCGATCGGGGACCGTGAAGAGTGTGTCGGTCGGAGATCGTGGTTGAAGACGTTGTTGGAAGAGAGTATTGTTGGAGATTGTGAAGCCGAAGGTCTAGGCACCAATCAAAATGTCAGAGTTTGGCAACATAACAGGAGGTTTTGAGAAGCTAAACAATTATAATTATGACTATTGGAAGATGTGCATAGAAGCATATCTTCAAGGTCAAGATCTGTGGGAGATCGTTGGTGGCAAGGAGACTACCCAACCGGCGAAAGAAGATGCCGAGGCACTACGCAAGTGGAAGATCAAGGCAGGGAAGGCATTGTTCATATTGAGGACGACAGTTCAAAAAGAATTGTTGGAGTACATACGGGAGGCCACCACTCCAAAAGAAATTTGGGATACATTTGCGGCTTTGTTTTCCAAGACGAATGATGCTCGTCTTCAATTTCTAGAAAATGAGCTGGCTACGGTGACGCAAGGATCAATGACAGTGAGCCAATATTTTCTCAAGGTGAAGACTCTCTGTAATGAAATTTCTCAACTCGACTCCGAGTCTAAGATCAGTGAGTCTAGGATGAGACGCATTATCACTCGAGGTTTACGGTCCGAGTATAGCGGTCCCATGGCTGCTATTCGAGGATGGTCTACACAACCATCATTGGTGGAGTTAGAGAGTCTTTTGGCAAATCAAGAAACCTTGGTGAAGCAGATGGCTGGAGTGAAAATAAAGAACGATGAAGAGGAGGCCTTGTTCTGCAGCAAGAGGAATGGAGGCTCGAGGTGGCAGAACTCTGCGAAGTTGAAGAAAGCAGAAGATGAAAAGTCAGTGATTAACCGAAGCTACCAAGAAGGGGGAGCTCGGTTCAGCAGGACTGAGGGATATCGAAGACAAGACATAGAATGCTTCAATTGCGGGAAGAAAGGCCATTACCTAATAGAGTGTCCCTTTATTAGAAGACCAGTCGAAGGTAATATGGTGATATCGAGTGGTCACCATGAAGAAAGCGATGAAGAGTGGGATGCTCAGGCTAGTTGTGTAGTCCTTGGGTTTAAAGAGGAGATGCATGATGAAGAAGAATGGGATTTCGATTCACCATGCGAAGTATTCACCGTGACTGAAGCAGATACCGAAGAAGAGATAGACTTTGACGCACAAGTGGAGAATGCGTACGAGCCGACTAATGATGATGTGGCAATATGCACTATCGTCATTGAGCCTAACGAGTCTTCCTTCAAAGGAAAAACTAAAGTTGAAGAAATTGACCACATGTTTGGAAAAGAGCAGAAGATAGCCAGTGTCAACGAGAATGGCCAAGGTGATCAAGAAGAGGCGATCATAAAGAATCCAGCCCAGTTGCAAGAGAAATTGGGGGAGCTGGGAAAACAAGAAGAATATACAAGTGTGTGGTAAGCAAATGCCAACAACAAAATAAAAGCTCACCCAATTCGACGGGGAAATGATAAGAAGGATGGGCAGTCGCTAAGGATGCCAACAAGCCGAGAAAAGCCCCGGAAGAGTTATGCAAGTGATGGAGCCAAGAAGCAATCAACAATATTCGTGGAAGGATCACCGGAGTGGAAAAAGATTCTTCAAGGAGATGAAGCAGAGTCGGTGCTGAGGGGGAGTGTTGAGAGTCATCACCGACTCTCTAGAAGTCTCTAGATGTTTCCAGAATATTCCGGGTTTTACTAGAATATTCCACAATGTTCCGGAATGTTCTGGACTCTAGTAGAAGGTTCCGGATCCTATTAGAATGCCCTGGGTTATTCTAGAACCTTCCGGAAACTTATGAAAGGTGATGGAGTCTTCCGAGTTACTCTGGAATCTTCTAGACTATGATAGAAGTATTTAGGTTTGTTTAGAAGCTTGTAGAGTTATTCTAGGATATTCCTATTCTAGATAGTTCCATTGCTCCCTATAAATAGGAGTGGGAGCTCATTTGTGTAGGCGTGTGTAAGGAGCACCAAGTGTGAGTGTTGGTGAGGGACACCAAGTGTGTGGTGAGCACCAAGTGAGTGTGCATAAGTGAGTTGATTGAGTATTGACACAAACTCTAGTGTGAGAGTGAGGTGTCTTGTATACTAGTGAGTGTACTTCTACAATTTTGTATTGAATAAGAGAGAGAATATTCAATACAAGTGTCTAGTTTGGGGTGTCCAAACTCAACATGCTTCACACCCCCCCAGCAGAGTCCAGGAGCGAATCTTTAACTCTTTCAGGAATCGAACCTGGGACAAAGCTGGGGGAGGCGGATGCCTCCACCACTGGGCCACCCCCTGGTGGTAAGAAATAGTGAGTTGGAATTGGCTTTTGGAGATGAGAGAGAAACTGATGGGTGGGTAATAATTGATGGGACAAGTCAAGACCTCTCTCTCTCTCTCTCATTTGTGGGTAGTAATTGATGGCGCCGGACAACCTCTCTCTCTCTCTCTCATTTGTGGGTAGTAATTGATGGCGCCGGACAAAATTGGTTTCTCTCTTCAATTTTGGGGATGGTTTCAATTTTGGAGTTCAATTTTAGGGGTTTAGGCTCTTTGGGGTAGGGTATAGTGCGTTTAGGCACTTAGGGTATCTTTTTGAAGTTTATGCACTTTCACACGGTTTTGTACTTCTCTCAATAAACCATTCTATGTCCGATCAAAAAATAATAACTCTCTATGTCAAATGTCTTTTAACACTTAGTTTTCTAGACTAGAACTTGAAGCTCGGTTCGTGTATTTGTACTTAGCTACTAAGAGGTTCTTGGTTCAAGCCGATAGAACAACTTTGATACCCTTTGTGATAATCTAACTTAATTAACATACTATCATCTTATCGAAGAAAAAGGTAAAAATAAAACTCCCAGGCTAGCTTCCTCAGATAGGAGTATTAAAATGAATGAAAAAAATCCTCGTCTTCTCCTCACCCCGCATATCTCATCATTTTGTAGTCATGTGTGCTTGGGATCTTCTATCCGTAAACCCTGTCCCCAACACTCTTGTTTTGACACGTGTACAAGGCTAATCTCAGCCGTTCAATGAAATTCTCTCTCTCTCTCTCTCTCTCTCTCTCTCTCTCTCTCTCTCTCTCTCTCTCTCTCTCTCTCTCTCTCTCTCTCTCTCTCTCTCGTTCTCTATCTTCTGGACTTCACCGCCAGTGAACTCACTGGAGTTGACCCTCTTTTTTGTTCAATTTTCGAACTGATTTCTCGGAATCCCAAGAAGTACAAACCCAAATTCCTATTCAATCACCACAACTTTCTAGTGTTCATCTCCTCGTAATCTGTGCAAACATTACAAGGGTGGGTTTGTAGACATAGAGAAGGAGAAGAGGGGAAGGGGTGGGGAAGTAGTGGTTCGAGAAAAAAAAGAAATGATGCCATGGTGGAGAAGAATGAGGATCAACTCCATTATGTGAAAGATAACGGGGCTTCTAAACACTTTGGGTGTGTTTGGTTCGATGGAATAAACTTCGGAATGGAAATACTATTCCAATGGAATATCCATTCCGGTGTTTGGTTCGTAAATAAATAAAGGAATGTGTATTCCAAAAGGAATAACTATTCACCCAAATAAGGGAATACATATTCCATTTAAAAAGTCAGGAATTCTAATTCTATTCCTGCCCCATTCTATACCTCGCTCATCCAAAGATGCTTTCTGAACCCGTCGATGCTTTCTGAACCCGTCGACAGCTATCTCTCTCTCTCTGAATCAAATCGACGATTGGCTCTCTCTCTTGGACTCACAAATCGACGATCGGCTCTGCTCTCCTTCTGGTATGTATTCTCTCTCTCTCTCTCTCTCTCGCTCTCGCTCTCTCTCCGAGATCTGATTCCGTCAATGTTTTGATCCCGTCAATGTTTTGATCGAGTTTTTGAACCCGTCAATGTTTTGATCGAGTTTTTATGACTACGTTTGTTGCCATGGAGATTTGTGTTAGTTGAATTTGGTGGAATCCTATTTCGATGTTTAGGTTTCAGTAATTTGAACGCTTTCCGGGATCTGTTTGGTCTCTGTTAGAAATTCGAATATAAGGGGAAACTTTGTATTGGAACACGGTTTCTATTGATTGATAGCATAGATGACTGTGAGTGTTTGGTGATAATTTCATTTGTTTGGGCTTTTAGCCATCTGCCGGGAGTTTCGGGTTTAATAGTGATAGTTTAGCAACAAATATAAGAAATCCAACTGTATTACTTGGTTGATTGATCATTACGGTAATTGGTAATAATGATGTTTTTCTTTTCTACTTTGTGGTGCGGTTTCCATCATGGATGATATGTTGACCAAGGGCCCCTAATAATGTTGATTCGTTATTTTTCATCTTTAATGAAGTTGTAGCTGGCTTAGGCTCTTCTTTTACATGAATGATCCCCTGGCTTTTGGGTCATGAAAAGTGTTAGTAGTAATTCCTTAACTAAACTCAAAGTTTTGGAAGGAAAAAAGAACAATCAAAGAATCTGATATGAGTTCCAAGCAAAGCACCACTACTGTCAAGAAGTCATTCTTCTTCCCCTTTCCTCAATATTACAAGACATTCCAAGTTTCTTGAACTAATATATACGTGTTGTTAAACCTTCGTGGCTGTTTTTCTCATGTTGATTTGCCTCTCTTTGGTGCCTACTTATTCTGGCTTATGTTTTTGTTATTCTTTTTCTTTTTTCAGCTATGGCAAGGCTTAGTTTATCAAAAAAGAAAGTGAAACGGGTAAAATTTGCAATGGCTATGCAGTGGTGGTTGTACATTCTCCATTTACTTGGGCTATTCATGGAATTAGCGTATAGAACGTTTGAAAGACAATGCATGCAGTGGATTAGGTCTAGGTATCGGTTAGATTTCTACGATAATAGAGATGTAATTGAAAAATGGGTGTACGAAAGTGATAGAAAATGTATGAACGATTTTAGAATGCCTAGGCGGCCATTTGTGAAGTTGTGCCACTTGCTTAGCACAATTGGGAAGCTAGAGTCAACTAGACACATGTTAGTTGATGAGCAAGTTGCAATTTTTTTGCATACCCTTGCTCATCATATAAAAAACAGGACACTTCAGAATGATTTTCATCGCTCGGCAGAGGCAATTAGTAGGTCTTTCAGAAAGGTTTTGATTGCGGTTATTAGGCTACAAGGGCATTTGTATAAGAAACCTGAACCAATACCAGAGAACTCCACTGATGAGAGATGGAAGTGGTTTAAGGTAAATGATTTTAATTTTTTGCTCTTTACAAGTAACTATTTTATAACCCAATCTGACCTCCCAACACGTTATTCCTATTTTTATGATGTTTTGTAGGGATGTCTAGGAGCATTAGATGGAACACACATACCCGTCCAAGTGCCATCAGTTGATAGGCCTAGGTATCGAAACAGAAAAGGTCAAATTGCTACAAATGTCTTAGCAGCATGTACCCCAAACCTTCAATTCACTTATGTGTTACCTGGTTGGGAGGGATCAGCAGCGGATGGAAGGGTGTTACGAGATGCAGTTAATAGAGCCCATGGTCTAGTTGTTCCACGTGGTAAGACACCATGACACCCAAAAAAGTATAACGACTTTTGGTTTTGAGGTCACATACACTAACATAATTTTAAACTTTTCATTTGTCAAGGTACCTACTATTTGGTTGATGCGGGGTATACCAATGGTGAAGGATTTCTTGCACCCTATAGAGGACAACGGTACCATTTGAATGATTGGAAGAATGGACATCAACCTACAACTAAGGAGGAATTTTTCAATATGAAGCATTCAAGTGCTCGAAATGCGATAGAAAGGGTCTTTGCGATATTGAAAAAGCGATTTGCTATTCTTAGGAGTCCTTCTTTTTATCCCATTAGAATTGAGAATCAAATTATCTTGGCTTGTTGTTTGCTAAATAATTACATAAGGAATGAGTTAAAAAAAGACCCTTATGAAAATATAGCATTCGTTGAGAATAGGGATGGAGAGGACACAGATATAGTTTCTAGTGTTGAGACATCACCACAATGGACCTCATTTAGAGACAACAAGGCCAATTCTATGTTTATCGCATGGAGAGCAAGTAGAAGAGCAATAAGATGATATGCAATGACAAGAAGAGCTGAAAAGAGCAATGCAGGATTCATTGATAGTTTAATTTATTAATGTTATGTAATAGATGAATATTCTTGATATTTTTGCTTCCTTTTAAATTTGAAACTATGAGAATTGTGCATTTCAATCAGATTTGCTTCTTATGGAGAATCCCATTCTGTTATCTTGTTTGTGGTGTTATCACTTTGTATTTTTTTAGGCATGAATATGGGAAAAAAGGTACACAGAAAATGGAATGATGAGGAGGACAGAGAGTTGATTTATGCTCTACACGACTTGGTGAGTAAAGGGGACAAAAGAGATAATGGGTTCAAAGCAGGATCCCTCACAGTGATTGAAGGAGTATTACGTGAGAAGTTACCTGGACATGGGATAAGGGCTAAACCTCACATCGAATCTAGGATCAAGACGTTAAAGAAAGATGTTAGCACTGTGTATGATATGATCTTTGGAGGGAGCACTAGCGGCTTCGGATGGGATCCAAACACAAATATGGTGGTCGCTGAAAACGATATTTGGGATGGTTATGTTAAGGTATTGTGCCTTTTCTTTTTTTTCTTTTTTTTTTGTCTTGTGTGTCTTTATTCTTTTCTGGGTATTGTTTTGTTCTCAAAATTAATCTAGCTACTTGCATACTTTGTCATATACTTTGTCTTTGGGCCTTACTTTGTCATACTTTGTAGATGCAAGGTTATAGCTTGTTACTTTTTTTGTTTTGTTTTGTTTTTCCTATGGCTGTTAACCTGAGATGGGCTAGCTTTTGCATCTTTATAAGTAATAACATATCAATTGTGGTATTGAATTTCTATTCTCATGGTGATTCAGAGCCATAAGGATGCAACTACTTGGAGAAATAGGAGTTTCCCACACTTTGAGATGCTTTTAACTGTCTTTGGGAAAGATCGTGCCACAGGAAAGAATGATGTTACCGCTGAAGATGTATTAGAGGAGGAGAGTAAAAATGAAGGCAGTTGTGATACAGAAAATTTAGGCATTGGTATTGAAGAAATGGAACACTTCTTGTTAAACAAAGAAGAGAGTACTTCTCAAGGGAAAAAGAGAAAGAGAGTTGATGATAGTTTGGATGCATTCCGTGAAGCAGCAATGATCATCGGTTCAAAGATTGAAGAAGCGACTGAGAAGTTTAGTGAAGCTCTTGGCGTGGATCTTGCTATAGCTAAGAAGAGGGACATGATAAATGAAGAGCTTTTGAAGCTTTCAAATCTATCTATGATTCAACGCCATAAAGCCTTGCTTGCTATAGCTCGTGATCATGAGATGACTGGGTGTTTTTTCACCTTGAAAGATGAGGAGAAAGAACCTTTTGTGAAGTCTTTGCTTAAGGGAGAGTTTAATTTGTGAAGTCTTTGCTTAAGGGAGAGTTTAATTTACTACTTGGTGTATTTATTTTAATTTGCTTCAAACTTAGTATGATATTATGACTTTTGCTATTGGGAAGTGCATTTTGGTAGTAGTTGTATCCATGCTTATCTTTTCTTTTTCTTTTTTTGTCAATTCAAATGTGATTCTAGCATACCAAACGCATGAATTGGAAAGAGAATTGGAATGAGAATTCCATTCTTGCTATGGATTCTCAGCCACAACCAAACATGGGAATGAGAATGAGGATTCCAATCTCAATTCCTCCAATTCTATTCCATTCTTAATTCCAGTCCAATGTATATTCCATTCCATCCAACCAAACACATCCAAAGATCTGTATCACGACCCATACACTGCGAAAGCCTTTTACTGTATATGCTCTGTTTGCTGCGATTTGGGTCGCAAAAATTATGTCAATCAGGTCCGCAATAGCATAATACATTAGTGTTTATTGTTTAATCTTCGTAGTCGAAAAACTGGTTGCTAAATCTGCTTTTCTTTTTCTTCTTGGTGAAATACTCTTTCTTGAACATCCTTGTTAAAGCTTGTCACACATTGGTTAATTAATACGTCTACAACTAGTATATGAGCCTGGGCGGCCTCTTCTGACAAGGGGATGCTGTTTTGTGGCAAATTCAAGTATGCGATAAAGTGGGTCCCACACAAACGATCCGAACCGCTAAATGATTTTAAAATAATTATTCAAGTCGTCGTTAAAAAAATCAGGCCCATTTGATATTTTTATGTAATCGATCTAATTTGTTTGATTTTCATTCAGAATTTAGGACCATGTAGTTTGAAAGAATCTTCAAGAATAGTTATACAATTTTGCGCTTAATCACCCCATTGATCTGAACCATAGGTATTGTAAAAAAAATTATCGTGATCGGATATCGATAGGTATTAAAAAAAAAACTCATATTTTTAGTTTTTTGGTACCTATCGATGTCCAAACAAAATAATTTTTTTATTGGATGTTCTTCTCAAGAAGCCCTACAATACCTATGATTCAGATCAATATATCACCGAGCGAATAATTGTATAACTTTTCTTGAAGATTCTTTCAAACTACAGGGTCCTAAATGAAAATCAAACAAATTAGATTCAATTACATAAAAATATCAAATGAGCTTGATTTTATTCACGACCACTTGAATAATTATTTTAAAATTATTTATCGGTTCGGATCGTTTTTGTGGGACCCGAAAGTGGGTCCCACAAGATCGAATACTTGAGTTTGCCACAAAACGACACTATTTTGGTCTGCACAGCAGTATCCCCTTGTCCAGCCTCTACACTTATTATCAATTGGTTTTGAGTTGGACGCTTTGACGCTTCTGTACGAATGCGATTTAATCAGTCGCCTCAATGATGTTTGTTGGGGAGTTTTAACTACCCGCGCCATCCATGATGAATATTTGTTTTAGTTGCTAATTTGTTGTTTTCCGCTGTTTTAATTTTTGTTTTGCAGCTTCAAGGACTTCAAACCCCTTCCCATTGCTGATCTGCATCATGTTGACTAAATTTTTCATGGATAGGAAAAATTCTGAAGGCAAGCTATCTTCAAGTGGGTTACTGGCTCGTTTGGCCCTTCGCCAGTTCAATTTCGGAGCCGTAGTTTTACAATTATCATTTTGAGGCCAGAATCATGGATGTGCGACATACTTCGAAGTTTGAACTTGCAATTTATATAGTGACGGCTTGAACAAGTAAATGTTTTGGGTTGGATTTAATCATTATGATTGATATTCTGGCTACGTAGTAGGGATATGGATAAGCGCATGGCGGGGGATACGGTCAATGGATATGTGACACGGTAGTTCTCATATAATATGGATACAGACACCACATTGTTTTTGAAAATAATTCTTTTGACTATCCAAAGTTGCAAACCTATATTGTAACCACTAAGTATTTAGGTTAGACTCATATCGAATGCATTATCGTCCGATGTTCTATGCTTATACACATACACATGTTTATATTACACTTTGAACATGTAAATATTTAACCCAGAGAAAGCAATTAAAATATATACTTAAAATCTATATGGTATGACGTCATGCGGATCCTCGCCATGTTATAATAATTGAATAGACATGTTACGTGGCATGTCTCATACGTCTCCATATTATATTACGTGTGTCGTGTGTTTTCGACATGTCCAACACAAATGTGCGGTCTTTTGAACTGCCGGTGTTGCATAGTAGGATAATTTTTGCGGAAAATGTATCTTAGGTGCACAACGAACGTGATCTACATCCTCTCCATTACATGAATGGAAGGTTCATTCTACTAAATTGGATGTTAGTACATCATTAATAATTAGATAGATAGCTTGGATTAAAAATATATCCGACGGCCTTGATGCCGCACACCAAGGCCGATTTCTAAGGAGTGCTCCTTAGCACCCTCTCTCTGAAACATACGGGTTGAAATAACAAAAACAATATGACTAACAAAGAGGAATGTCCGATCGATAGGTGGGCCGTCAAATTTGTTACAAAACCAATAGACGCTGTGTGGATCAAATTTTTTACTTTTGTCAATTGTCTTCATAAAAGAAATCTATAAGTTACAAATTACGACTAATTTATATTTAAAAAACCAATAAAACAATGGGTGCAGCTTTTGGTGTACACCAACTACACACTGCATTGTGTAGAGTTCATTTAAGGGTTCCAACCATTGCAGCTTTTGGTATGCACCAAATACACACCGCATTGTGTGGAGTTCATTTCAGGGTTCCACACAAATGATTGAAACCGCTCAATTTGCTTAAAATGTTTTTTTAAAGATTCCTACAAAAAAATTAGTTCGATCGGATACTGATAGAGGCTTGATCAATTCTTTGCTCAATTTTTTGACAAGAAATTGAGCGAAGAACCAATAGCGGACTAAACTAATTTTTTTACTTAGGGTGCTTGAAAACATATTTGGAATAAATCGTTGTGTGACTACGAAATGGGTCTCACACAATGCGGTGTGCATTGGGTGTGCACCAAATGGTGTACTCATAGCAACGCTCCCAAAGTCAAAATTTTGACTATAAACTAAAAGAATTCACTAACTATGAAAATAAGTAACGGTTCTTAAAGAGTAGAATTCAAGCCATTATAGATCTCTAAATTAAACAATACGTTTATGTCGTCCAAATCTTATTAAATTAACTATGAATATTGGATCTCTGAGAGGTTTTGAGTTTGAGCTGATGAAATAACATCGATACATTTATGGTAATTTAACTTAACTACTTATCATACTAACCTCCTATAAAATAAAAAATAAAAACTCCCAGCTTTCTCAAATTTAAAAATAAAAAATAAAAAAATCCTCCCATCTTCCTCACCCCACAAATCTCCTTGTAGTGTCTTTGGGCACTATCTGAGCCGTTCGAATGGCAATTAATGGTCCAAATTAGTTACATGTAAAGTAAGTATCTTTCATAAAGGTTAACATTTAACATTGAAAACAGTTTTGAACAGTTCGAATTAGGAACTACACGGACCCGTTTCCATGGGAGCCGGGGCCAATGGCGACCCAATAACTTCCCCTCCGGATGGACTGGGCGCTGAAGTTATATATGATACTAATATATTAAGGCCTCAGTGATCCAACTAATTAAAACAAAAACACAAGCCCAAAAATTACTAACACCCTGAAATTTTGTAATATATGTGCCATCTAGGGTTTCCATCGATCATCACAACTGTAAGTTAAGCTCTGTCTTAGTGCCTTTGCTCTATCCAGGGCTTTTACCGCCCCTATATCCCAACTGCTGTGAATTATCCTGAATCAATTCGCTTCCAAGAACAATGTCAGACTACGTACCCTATGACATATTACCCTATGAACTTGTAGTAGAAGTTCTTGCAAGACTACCCGTAATTTCCCTACTTCGATACAAATCCGTATGCAAATCCTGGTATTCTCTCATCACAAGCCCTAGTTTCGTCGCCAAACACCTCAACCACTGCAAAAACAAGCTTTTAATGAGGATTTACCGCACTGATGATCGCATAGTGCGCTATCATATTTTCCGGGTTGATGTACGATGTGGTGATGAGTGTTCAAAACTAAAGTTCCCATCTAGAGAACCATTTGGGCGTGTCAGGATAGTGGGTAGCTGTAATGGTTTATTATGCATACAGGGGCGGAGCCGAGGGAGGTCAAGCGGAGTCACTTGACCCCACTGAGGTATCAAATTTTAATAGGATAAGTATAATATTTTTTACAATTTTGTATTTTTGCCCCTTGTATATGGTATTTTTTGCCCAACTACTTGTCCTCCTCCTTACCATTGACCATACCAAATAATTTTCCTTGTAACTCTCTAATTCTCTTCACCACTACTTGCCCTCCTCAGCGCACCCAATTGCGTCAAGTTGTTGTATACTGTCATAGATATGCAACTCCAAGAGCTAAATAATCGCTTTAATGAGGTAAACACCGAGTTGCTTCTTTGTGTTGCATGTCTAATTCCATCCAACTCATTTGCAAGTTTTGACAACCAAAAGTTGAACCGCTTGGCTGAATTTTATCCTAAAGACTTCTCCGGTATTGAGCTTTTGGTACTTTCGGATTAACTTGAGAATTCCATCATTGATGTGCGGTCTAGAGTTGAGTTTTCAAACTTGAAAGGAATTGGTGATGTTTCTCGAAAGATGGTTGAGACCCAAAAAGAAATAGGGTATCCATTGGTTTTCAGGCTTTTGACTTTGGCTCTAGTTCTAGCTATTGCGACAGCTATAGTAGAAAAAAGAGTATTTTCTTCTATGAAGATTGTGAAGAATCGACTTCGTAACCGAATGGATGATCAATGGTTGCATGATAGCTTGATTGTGTATATTGAGAGGGAGATTTTTAATAGTATCACAAATGAAGCTATTATGCAACGATTTTAACATATGAAAAATTGTCGGGGCCACTTGTAAATGTTGTTATAGGTTTTAAATCGATACCTGCTTAGCTACTTTTTGTTAGCATTAAAGTGTAGCTTTTTGTGGTCGGTTGTGGACGTGGTTATAGGTTGTATATCTAAGCTAATTTTTGTTTGGCATTTCAGTGTATCTTTTGGAGATCAATTGTAAATGCAATTACATGTTATTAATAGATATCTACTTTAACTCCTTTCTTTTTTGCATTTTTTTTTTGTTCTATTATTCTGTTTTAAGAATTTGACCCCACTGACATTTAGTTTTGGCTCCGCCCCTGTGCATATGTGAGAATTTTTACACGGCAGAATCCAATATTATTGTTTGGAACCCATCAATTGGGAAATCAATAACTCTCCCTAAGCCTCAACTCAAGCCGTGTCTTTTCTTGGATTTGGTGTCCACCCGACTACTAATGAGTACAAGGTGGTAAGAATTTTGTATCAGAAGAATCCCAAACAGCACAAAAAGTTTCAACGGCTGGTTGAGCTTTACACACAAGGCACGACATCCTGGAGAGGGTTAGGTTCTAGTTTTCCTCCCGATTGCCTCATCGAATGTAATGCGCCGCAAGCTTTTGTCAATGGAGCTGTAAATTTGATTGCTGAGGATGCATCTGTGTCGGTCGGTTATCAACCTTTGATACTGTCCTTCAATATGAGTGCAGAAACATTCGCTGTGATGATGCTACCACCTCCTCTAAAGGATCAGAAACCGGCATCCTTATCCGTTCACATATTTCAGGAATCATTGGCTGTGTCATGTGGCCAGCAAAGGGGCAAGGGCAACATGGCCTACGGGATTTGGGTGATGAAGGAATACGGAGTTCCGGGATCTTGGACTAAACTAATCAGCTTTGAAGTTAATCACCCACTACTGCTCGTCAGGCCATTGGGAGTTTTGGGGAATGGTAAGGTTCTTCTATCGAAAATGGACGATCCTCGTAACCCAATTAGTGATCATCAATTGCTTTCTTATGACATTGTAACCAAAGCAGTGACAGATACTAAAATTAGGGGACTTCCACTTCTTCGTGATCCTTTCATGGAGACCCTCGTTTCAGTGTAAAACCAAGGTGGTGTCTTGGACAGGCAGTTGAACCCTTTGTGATACTGTGCTTCTAACTTCCAATGGACGGAATAGTGCCAAAATGTAACAAAATTTTTACATGCTCTGATTGCTAATTTGTTATGCTTTGGTTCGCAAGAATTATGTCCATCAGGTCAGCAATTGCCTAATATATTAGTGTCTTTTTTAATCTTCGTATATGAAAATCTAGTTGCTAAATCCACTTTTCCTTTTTCTTCTTGGCGAAATACTGATTCTTGAACGTCATTCTGTAAGAATGCAATTTCATCAGTCACCTCAATGATGTTTGTTGGGGAGTGTTAACCACAGACCACAGACCATCCACTTCCTACTTGGCTCGAAACTCTATCCATGCTGAATTATTGCCATTCGTTCTCCCCTCTCGGTTGGCGTTTGCTAGCAACTAGAGCAAGTAAGAGAACCTACGGTCAATGGCGATTCCAGGATTTTTGGTTAGTGGTGTCATTAATCAATTTTACAAAACTGTATCTGTCTTGTATTCTAATAGCATTGACAAAGCAACCTAAATTTCTCAAAAAACATAAGGTATATCAAATACTATTGTTTGAACAAAAAACAATTATGACAATGCCGTTGATTTCCTTTAAACTAGGCAAAGTAAGAGGGATGAAAAAAAGGTAAAGTAAGAGGGATGAAAAAAGAGTCCAAGGTTCTTGCACTTAAATGTCTTGTTAATGTGTGCTTAATGGGTACACAATAAGCACACAAATAAAAAAAAACAAACTTCAATACACCTTTTACATTTTTCAATACACTTTCATATATTCTTATACACTTTTTACACATTTCATCAACCTTAACATGTGCCCAATAAGCACACATTAGCATTTTCCATATTACATATACTACTCCGTATATACACAACAAATGACGTACAGAGAATAAGTCAACAGGTAGCTTGTTTTGGTAGCCTTTACTGCCTTTATTAGTAGTTCTCTTTCTTACATGCTAGCCTTAGTGTGCACATTTCAGTATATATAGCTTTTAGTAGGCTTCCAATTTGCACAGTCTGTGCACTACCTGGGTTTATTTGACTTTTGAAGTGGTATTATGAGACTATTGGCACTTGAGGAAGAAGATAATTCATACGCACTTAATCCTGGTAATTTTGAGGTTAGTGGGTCTAGCTGACACCAATAGATGTACATTGGCGTTGCCCCTGCCTGTGGTGAATGAACTTAAAGAACCACATATTTTGACTGGAGTATGCACTTATCGTCCGATGTTCTATGCTTTATACATATTTTGACCGGATTGTACACTTATCGCCCGATGTTCTATGCTTATATGGATACACGTGTTTACATTACACTTTTGGCTTCGAACAGGTACATATTTGACCCAGAGGAAGCTCTTAAAATATATAAATATATAACAATCACCCTTGGCCCGTTGTCATGTGGGTCCCTGTCATGCCATAATAATGTAATGGACATGCCACGTGGTGTGTTTTCGAAGTGTCCAACACAGATACTGTGGTCTTTTGGAGTGTTGGTGTTGCATATATACTATGTAGTGTTTATTTGGGGGAAATGTAACCCAAGTGCATAATGAATGAGATCCGCACCCTGTGCATTACATGAATGGAATGGAGAGGTCCATTCCTAGTACACCAGTAATAATTAGATGAAGGGCTTGGATTGCAACATATGAGTTGAAATAACCAAACAAATATGACTAACAAAGAAGAAATCCGATAGGTATGCCGTCAAACTCGTTACAAAACCAATAGACGGCGGTTTGGCTTAAATTCACTTTTTCTCTTTCCTTATAATTTTCGAAATTTGCTATTTGTGGATCAAATTTTTTACTTTTGTCATATAAGGTATGAAGTGCGGCCAATTTTTATTTTAAAAACACCATGAAGTAAAAAATTAACATTAAAACAATTTCGATTTGTAGATATTTGCTGAACCAGGTTTGTTTGTTGTTTGCTGTTAAGTCTATTCAGTATTCTCCGAAGTGGCCATTTTAGTCAAATACTCAGAGCTCTCTTATCTTATGCTCATCTTTCGATTTGTAGATATTTGTATACTCCTTTCTATATTTTTGAAATGGACTATGGGAACACTTATTCTTGCTGCTTAGTCCTACTGTTTTGATGGAAGACTTCTCGTGACTGGAAGGGTACACTCTTCATGCTTTTTCTCTCTCTGTTTATCGATAACATTCTCATTTGCCGAAAGGAAAGAAGCACCTCTCTTCCATTTTTTTTGCCCCTCTTAGGTTGGGAATTAAATGGCTAAAACTCATCTCTTCTTCTTAAGATTGTGAAACACTTGGCCTATATCATTATAACCAGCGTTCTAAAAATGGGCTGCCTAGGTCATTTGCTAGATTGGTTCTCATTTAAATGTGTGTATGAAAATGGTTTGACTTTGTGGTTCGCATATGAAATGAGTTTATGTCTAATTTTCGACCTTCTTAGTATGCACAACTTGGGTTAGCAATGCATCTGACGTATGGTAGATCGTGCTTATGCTTCACATTTTTTTTTTTATCGCAAAAAGAAATATTATAGATGAAAACTCGATAAGGGTACATCGAGAAAGGGGAAGACATCCAACCGAGGTTGAATAAAATAAAAAACGAACAAAGCAAAGGACCAAAAAAACAGCCAAAAAAACCGAAGCCTCCAAACCAAAAACAAACCATAAAAAGCCAAAAACGGCACCAGCCTAAAACAAACCACACCCTAAGGAAACGACAAAAACCCAGAAGTCAAAAGCAGCCCTAGCCACGCCGAGACACCACGCAACCCACCAACAAGAAGCTAAAGGGAACACGAACACCCAAAAGAAAACCTCCCAAAACTAAGCCAAAGAGAGTTTTTTTGAGGTCAGCTTCAATCATTTCCTTTAAGATTGCCTCATCTCCCGGAAGAAGGTGAACATCTAGGATTTTCTCCGTGACTTTAGAGGCTAGGATTTGCTCCTCCACCCTTTTCTCGAAGCTACCAACTTCCTCTTGAGCCAAATGCATGGAAAGAGATTGACTGCTTCTTCTAAAATTCTTCGGACCCAGCTTCAAAGGATTAAATCACCCCAAGGGGATAGATTTCCTGTGAGCTCCTTGTTTGGTGCATTTTTTCTTCTTGTGACGTTTGAGCTCCACATACTTGATAAGAGGATCGGCAGAGATAAGATCGATGCAGTCATCATCAACCTCCAACACCTCTAAAGGATCTGCCATATCCACCATAGAATTAGGCACCTCTTCCTTAAATTCATCCACATCATCACAGTCAATAGCAGGAGACTCTTCCCTTACACATTGCCAAGGACAAAAGTCGTGATGCCAAAACTTGAGTCGTGCCTTTAGATACGGGCATGTGCTAACCACAAAATGAACAACAATTCATTAGGTTGAGATCAAATTACATCGCACCGTGCCTTTAGGCACAGGCATTCACTAGTAGCTTTACATATTGAAAAGAGTTTTATTTCCGCTGGAAATAAGTTATCTACTTGAAACTACATCCCTTCGATGGTTTTCGCAGGCAGAAACTGCAAGGATGTTTCTTAAGATTCACTACCATGGAACGTCATACTTCCTGCCAAGAGCTTTGACACCAAAGTGTTGATGCTCTAAAAGTTTGCCTCTTGGACGACTTCTCCACAAAGAAGGCTACAAAGATCTTGGTTGCTTTCTTGAAGTAATGACACCGGACCACATTGGGGAAGGAAAGGTACAACATCACACTGGGGATGTTGTTTCGGGTGCTTTTCAGCTGCGTCACCTTCAAGCCTCTCAGAGGAGAAATCTTAGAAGGAGTTGTTCACAAGATCTTGAAGCACGGGGTTTTCTTGAGGAGCGGGCCCATTGAGAACATATACCTCTCCAACCAGAAGATGTCTGATTACAAGTACATGCCTGGGGAAAAATCCCATCTTATTAGCAGGAAAGACAACGAAGGTAACACGCCTCTCCATGTGTTTGCTTCCAGAAAAATAATCAAATGTAAGATAACTATGATTTGGAAATCTCATAAAACATTACTGTGCTCGACCAATTAAGTTAGTAAGGAAAGCATAATGTTTGAAAGACCAAAGGTTATTAGGAAACAAAAATAAACAGATCATCTACTTTTTGGTAAGTCTCTAATCTGAGCATCTTTTGGATAAACTTTGTGAGTTCCCAACCATAAACCATAAAGGAAAAGCAACCAATGACACAAGTGAGAATTGCAAGTCCCAATGAATGTCCTAACACTGCATAACTGTCTATAATGAAGGCAATCGTCATTGCAACCAAGACAAGTATAACACACCAAAAAGCTATCAAATAGCAACGTTTCACATCCTCTAATCATTCATAACCAAATTTGAAAAGTGAGGCAAAGAGATATAAAAAAACAGAGGAAGTGGAACATATCATGGCTACGGTGTTTGTTATGACAAATGCTTTGAAAGCTGCATCTCTCACTAGAATTGTCATCCCTTCATCTGCATCTTCTCGGCGGTAGCCACCTGGTATCGTGAAACCGGCTGCGAAAGATATGGTTGCTAGCAGTGTTGCCACTATCATATGAGTCTTAACCGTCCCTTCAAACCTTTTTTTATCTCGTTGTTTATGTATATATTCATAGCATTATTATATTTAAAGATGTATGTGTGAATTTTCAAGCTCACCATGTAGCAAAAATAGAAACAGGTCAATAGCAAGGCTAGGCCACAATATATTCTGCATTCTAATGGGAGAGATACAATCCGAATGTTTTTGAGAAAGGATAATCAAATGGAAGATGAGTATAGAAAAAACAGAGCGAGAAAAAGAAGAACGAGATAAAAAAAAAAAAGGTATGAAGGGACGGTTAAGACTCATATGATAATGGCAACACTGCTAGCAACCATATCTTTTGCAGCCAGTTTCACGATACCTAGTGGCTACCGCCAGGAAGATCCAGATGAAGGGATGGCAGTTCTAGTGAGAGATGCAGCTTTCAAAGCATTTGTCATAACCAACACCGTAGCCGTGATATGTTCCACTTCCTCTGTTTTTTTATATCTCTTTGCCTCACTTTTCAAATTTGGTTATAAATGATTAGAGGATGTGAAACGTCGCTATTTGATAGCTTTCTGGCTTGTTATACTTGTCTTGGTTGCAATGACGATTGCCTTCATTATAGGCAGTTATGCAGTGTTAGGACATTCATTGGGACTTGCAATTCTCACTTGTGTCATTGGTTGCTTCTCCTTTATGGTTTATGGTTGGGAACTCACAAAGTTTATCCGAAAGATGCTCGGATTAGAGACTTACCAAAAAGTAGATAATCTGTTTATTTTTGTTACCTAATAACCTTCGGTCTTTCAAACATTATGCTTTCCTTACTAACTTAATTGGTCGAGCACAGTAATGTTTTATGAGATTTCCAAATCAAAGTTATCTTACATTTGATTATTTTTCTAGAAGCAAGTACATGGAGAGGCGTGTGTTACCTTCGTTGTCTTTCCCGCTAATAAGATGGGTTACCCAAGGCCCTCAAAGGATTCCACCCGTATGCGTCTGGTTCCTTGATTAGATCTGGCTTCCATTCTAATATTTCCGTTACCATTTCACCTGAAAAAGAAAGATCAGAGAAATAACATATGATAAATGGGGTATTATGGATTAAGAAAATTTACTTTTGCTTTATGGTACTGTACAAGTTTGGTTAGTAATAAGAAGGATCTAAATAACCAATTATGGGTTGGTTGACTGGTAGAAAGTACAAACCTAGAGGCTAATCCTAATATAGATGCAATTGAAACAAATGAATTCGAGGAATTAGCACCAGCGAAGTGCAAGCCAGAGACCTAAGTACGCTTAGTTATCAATAGTAAAATAAAAATCTGAAGTATGAGATTGTCTAGATGTATTAACTTAACATGAAAGTTGTTGGATCCAAGTTCCAAAACTAAAGTTCAACTGATATAATTTACTTGAAGATTCTGATGATGAAGTTCTATGCATTTGAAATAGTGATGGAATTAATGATGAAGTTATGAAAGTTGTTGCATATTTTTTTTTTTTAATCAGCAAATAAGATTTCATTAATCTTTGATGATAAAACAAACGATAAAAATGACCTCGGACACACTGGCATAAGCCCCCCAAGAACCAACCCCAAAGGAAAACAAGAAAACAACCCAAACACGACAACAGACGGAGCACCACACAATCACAACAAACTAAACAAAAACTCCCAACAACAAAACGCAAATCCACGGAATTAAAATTCCAAAGAAAGAAAGGCACCATCCTCAAACTCATCATCTTCCTCTTAAGACATTTAAATCTTCCAAGCCATCAAGAGCATTGATTCTATCCGCAATTTTGGCTTCCTCCATTTTCAATAAACTTCTTTAAATTATAGTAGTTTCCCCCCCTCCCCCTCTAAATATAACACCCAAAGGGCCATAAAATCCACCGTATGCAAGCATTCTTGAAAAGCTACAAAGCACCGACACGCCTCCGGGGTGCCGTATCGCAGTGTCCCAACACGGGGACACGGCGGGACACGTGTCCCGACACGCCACGTGGCATGGGACACGGCTAACGTGCTTTTTTGGATGGGGACACGGATGGGGACACGGGGGGAGAGAGAGAGAAGCCGAGAGAGAGAGAGAGAGAGAAAGAGAGACGACGTACGTACCTGAGATTCCAGCAGTAGTGTGAAGATCAGATCTGATTTTTTAGGGCTGAAGGTGTAATGGTTATGTCGGTTGAGGTCCTGAGGAAGACGATCTAATATATATATGCTAAATTACAGTTTTTCACCTTAATTTTTGAGTAATAATAAATTTACCCCTGAAAGTTTTAAAAAATTTCAATTTTACCCCTGAAAGTTTTAAAAAATTCAATTTTACCCCTGAAAGTTTTAAAAAAATTCAATTTTACCCCTGGAAGTTTTAAAAATTTTCAATTTTATCCCTGAAAGTTAAAAAAAAATTCAATTTGAGCCCCGAAAGTTTTAAAATATATTATCAATATATATATATGTAAATAAATATATAATTAAATAAATAAATAAATATACACGTGGCGTGTCCCCTGCCGTGTCCGTGTCCCCATTTTTTTAGAATTGCCGTGTCCCCGTGTCCGTGTCCGTGTCCGTGCATCATAGTTGAAAAGAATTGAGCTCATTACTTTTTTCATGGATATTAGGATACACAAGATTTCATCCGTTTGATATGATCACTATGCCGTTCAAAAAAAAAATGGATATGTCACTAGATATGGGTTGGCTAATGGATGATTAGGTAGGGACAAAACTGAAACACTACTAGAAAAGGCAGAGTTCAATATCAACTACTATATATCGTTGATCGAGTATTTCCAGGAGCAGTAGTTCAGATTATATTCAAAAGTTTGGATCTACAGATGTGGTTATTAAAGATCTGCACGTTTCGCTACCGTGAGGATCCATTTTCCAAACTATTGCTTTTGTTTTGGAGATGGATCGGGATGCAGTAGAGTCCCTGACATACCCCTACTTCTTGGCGTCTCAGGAAATTTTTTTGGAAGTTTGGATCGGCCCACATTCTACACTCTACAGATCTACATACATACAGATATAAACAGACACTTGTTCCTAATCAAATGTCCGGATCTACACATACTTGTTCCAAATCTGAAAAGCAACAAATATGTACTATGTTTATCCAATCAATATATATACAGATCCTTATGAAAAAAACTGTTTACAAATCTACAGATTTACTGAAACAAATCTCCATTTTTACCTTAGAAGAGTCAGATCTACACGACTGGTAGAACGGTATGGCGGTAAGCGTCGTCGGTGTTCGTCGTGGTGGTGAACTGGTGATGGCTGACGACGAGAACGATGAACACCTTGAGAACGCGAACCATGACAACGGAGGAAGATGATTGCGACGATTTCGAAGTGAGACTGAGAGACAGTGGTAGAGAGAGAGAGAGAGAGAGAGAGAGATGAGCGGGAGTCGGGCCAGTCAGCTATGGTTAGAGAAGAGAGAGAGTATGTGCAGTGAATGGCAAAAATTTGGGGATCTGGGAATTTAAGGGGCAAGGGGTTTTGAGAAAGTGGTAAATAATTTTATTTCCTATTTCTATTACAACGTGGATGTTAGCAACGTGGTAAGGATCAAGGCCTCACATCCGTGAGGTTGGGTGTTTTGGTGTTCGAACCCTGCCTCCTAAACCTTTTTAAGGTATATACGAGTTTTTAAAGGTATATTTGATAAAAACCTGTTCGGTTTACTTAAAAAATCCTCAGGATCGAGAACCGGACTGAACCGGTCAACCTGAAAAAAGCACTGCTTCTTTGGTTCGGTTTTGTGTTTTTTTTTTCACCCATAGTAATTGGATGTTGCATACAAATACAATAGGTAACTGTTTAACTAAAGGTTTACAGAGCCTTTTTTTTTTTAAAAAATTTGTTCTTCATAAAAAAAAGTAGGTGAAAATTACACATTTTGCAATCAGGTCTAACTTTGATGATTAGAGTTTTTCATTGTATGGCGTTATGTTTAAGTGATGCATTCATGAAAAAAGAAAAGGTACTATGCTAACAAGCACATCAAGCGTTTATCAACATGTGATTGAGTTGATTTTGGCAACTATGGTTAAAAATCAAGCCCTTGCGAATTAAGAATTCCGATCTTCGAACTTTACACAAAATGAATAATGTTCACCAATTTCTGAATAATGTTCATCCTTCATCCAAACAACCCGTAATAGGAATAATGACAGGTGGCTCACTTGGCCCACTACAAAGCAGCCCACACTCTTGCATTGTGTATTTGGGTTGCAAAAATTTATTGGGAGGAGTGTTTGGTGCTGTGTTTTGGAAAGGAAAAACACTAGAAATCAAAAGGTGTTGTTTGACGACACCCTTAGAATTTGCAAAATGAAGAATGAGTTATGAAAGAATGTGTTTTGGGGTTGTTCGTAAAATGAGAAAAATAGAATGTGAAAAGTAGAAAAAGACATGTAATTTTCTTTAATCAAATAGGAAAACATTTTCGGTTAAAATCTTTAAGATTTCTTGATACAAATTTAAGAGTTCAATGAGTTCTTTAATTTTGTGTCAAGAAATTTAAAAGTTTAGACAAGCACACTTCATATCCTATTTTATCCGGAAATTATAATTTTTTTGTAGTGGACTAACTTGGTTAACCGCATTATGTAGATGTGGACTAAATTTATATATGCCCACAGAATAATTACTCGTGGGTTGCCTCCTTTCGTATTTTCTTGATTCGCTAATTAAGAGTAAAATAATATGGGAAGTGTAGAGGTGTCAAACGTGCCCGCCCGTGTGCCTGCCGTGTTGTGCCCTTTTTCTTCCGTGCCAACCGTGCTCCGTACCGTGCCCGTTTACTTAATCGTGTCATCCCGTGCCGTTTTTAATAGTGTCGTGCCTATTTTTAGTCGTGCCGTGCTGTGCCATTTTTCTTTATTCGTGTCGTGCCGTGCCGGCCCATTTACTTAATCATGTCGTGCCGTGCCGGCCCATTTACTTAATGTTTTGATACTTTTGTACCTAAATGATGTAATTTAAGCTGCAACTAAAAGAATTCGAGCCTTCTCGTACTTAAAATTCAACATTGCAGGATAAAAGTTGGTCGCAACAAACCTGAGAATGCTGCCACTGCAAAACTGTTCTACCACCAGGACCATCGCAAGTAAGCGATGTGCAAGTTTTCAAGAGCATAACCACTACTTCCACAATACCTCGCTCAGCAGCCAAGTAAAGTTGAGTTTCCTTATTAATGTTAGCGGCATATTCAAACTCACAATCTTCTTCGGTTAACAATCTGATCACTTCCAAGTACTCGCCTTTTTGCAAGTGGCAATTCCGCGCAGCCATGTGCAAGGCGGTGTCTTTGTCCACATTCATCATCCTCAAACATCTTCTTAGCCTCCCCACCCAAGCCGTTTTCAAGTAATTGCTCTCTTTTTTTTGCACACTCTATGAGCGCTTTGACTTTGTCGTCGTATCCTTCCCTCGCCGCCATATGAAGTGGTGTTTCGCCTCTGATATTCACTGTGCGTAACAATGAGGGGCACGCATATAAGATCGCAGCCACACATTTTAATTGGCCGAATTGAGCTGCCACGTGGAGAGTAGTGTTCTTATTGCCTGTGGTTTGGATTTCGAGTTGGCCAATGTGTTGCCTTAGGACATCGACTTGGCCTTGGCTAGCTGCATTATACAGGCTACTGTCCATGGTAACTGCAATTAAACACTTAGGTTAGTTCGGGTTCTTGCCCTTTGCAACCCCCAATACTTATGGGGCTCGTTTGGATGATGTACAAGAGAGAAGGATGAAGCAATCCGGGGGATGAAGAGCTGATTGGATGTTTAGCCCATAGTTTGGGAATAAAAAACACACCCCGGCTAAATAGCCGCCAGTTAAATAATCAGGGGGAAGTCGGGCTTAAATAAAAGCATGGGGGGCGCTACTATTTAGTCAGGCCTCTCATCCACCCCTTTTTACCTCTTTACCCTCCCTCTTCCCCATCTCTCTCCTGCCCCATCTGCAACACTTCAATCTCATTTTCAGTATCCCTTCAAACCCAGAAAGTTTTAGTACCAAAAATATTTCATTTTTCAGATTTTTACCGTCCGGTACAGAAAAGTACTTATTTCCCACAAAGGATAACACGCATTTTTTATTTACGTGCAAGGATAGTCTTGTGTTATGATTCCAATTGTACCCTCACATATCTTTGATGCTGAAGCGGATATTCTACTCAACACTTTCTCCAACCCCCCGCGCACACACACACCCACACCCACACACCCCTCCAGCCGGCAACGGCTTCCGGCCGACAAACTTTTCGACCGGTGACTTTCTCCGGGCAACGAATTTTCACTGTGAATTTGTGTAAAAATAGGAGAAATCCCTATGGATTTGTACAAGAATCATAGGAAGCATAAATCCAGAAAAGATTCCATAAAATTTCTAGGAGTATAAACAAATCGAAAAAGGCACAATGATGTGTCTCACTGTTGTACTTGAAAAAAAAAATCATAAAGAAAAAAAAAAGAGGAGATAATTTTTTGAATTAAGAAAATTCCAAAATCAAATAGATTTGTATAAATTTGTATAAAAAAGAGATAAATATCGACAGATTTGTATAAATATCTATGCGAATTAGTACAAAAGAGGACAAAAACATGGGCGGCAAACCTTTCCGGCCGGTAATTTTTTCTGGCCAACCAAATTTCACTGCGAATTTGTATAAAACACTCCGAATTTGTATAAAAATAGGATAAATCCCTACAGATTTGTATAAATTTCTATGCGAATTTGTAGAAAGGAGGACAAAAACATGGTCATTTCTTTCAAATAAAACACTGCGAATTTTGTACAAAACATTACGAAATTGTATATAATACTGCGAATTTATTTATTCTCGCTGACCGGCAAAGCGAGAGAATTAGCCGCTGAGAAGAGAGAGAGAGAGAGACTTGATAAAAAAAAAGTGTACTTACTTGAACAAGTGTACTGAGTTGAACAAATTCGCAGTTAGAACATTTGTTCAAGTCACTGTACTGGGTGTAGAGGTGTCAAACGTGCCCGCCATGCCGTGCCGTGCCGCTTTTCTTCCGTGCCAACCGTGCCCATGCCCGTGCCCGTTTACTTAATCGTGTCATGCCGTGTCGTGCTTATTCATGCCCAGCCCATTTTTCATCGTGCCGTGCCGTGCCATTTTTCTTCATTCGTGCTATGTCGTTTCGTAACCGTGTCATGCCGTGCCGACCCATTTACTTAATCGTGTCATGCCGACCCGCTTACTTAATCGTGTCGTGTCGTGCCGTGCCGACCTGCTTAATAGTTTGACTCGTGTCGTGTCGTGTCGTGCCCATTTACTTAATCGGGTCGTGTCGTGCCGCTTTTTAATCGTGGCATGTCGTGCCGACCCGCTTACTTAATCGTGTCGTGTCGTGTCGGCCCGCTTAATCGTTTGACTCGAGTCGTGTCATGTCGTGCCCGTTTACTTAATCGTGTCGTGTCGTGCCGTTTTTTAATCGTGTCGGGCCGTGCCTGCCCGTTCACTTAATCGTGTTGTGCTCCGCGTGAACCTTTCTTTAAACGCTTGAGCACAAAATGGTGTTTGTAATTATGATAAGAAAAAAAAATTAAGCATTTTATAATTGAATTAATTTTATTTTGTTGAACTTGATCATGGTAAGTTCGATCCATATTTTATTATTACTATTTCTATGACCTAATGAATTCTCTTTCTATGGTCTTTTAATGGAGACAAATTGGAGTAGTTTAGAAAAATTGTCGAATAGGAATCCACAAAAACAAGGTAGAATGACTACGCGCCAAGAGGAAAGAGTGATGGCACGAGCAAAGTTGTCGGGAGATTCAGATCAAATATACTGCTGCAATAGTTCACATATCATATGCACTAGTAATGAATCACTTCAGGAGAGTTAGAATGGCAATCAACCTTTTGTGACCATGAACATAGATTCTACCATAGCTTTCAACAATTGTGAAAGCCGTTCAAAAAAAAAAATTCAACGATTGTGATAACCATCAAGCTAGTCCTAAAGTCTCCTAAAAAGATCAAATGAGCCTAGAAGCAAGTTAATCACAAAGCGAACTCCACTCCTCTCCCTGTGCAAACTGTTCATGGATGAATATTGAGATCATTGACATGAACACTTTAGTCAAAACAATGAAAAGGGTAATGCCATCATATCCTTATTTGCACCATTATAAAAAATGAGGCTGATCTGCTTATGTTTGCGGGAAAAATAGTAGCCAAAACAAAGTTAAGGAGAGCTTATCCAACAAAATTGTGGGTATTCTTCATTTCAAAATCATTAAGGACTCTTGGCCTAGCCATAATTTTGAAAGCCTCGTATAGACTCATACATACGCTCATATAGATGTATGATACCCTCACATTCTTGCAAAATAGAGCAATTATACTCTCCTTCCAAATTGATGTACATGGTGAATTTTCTTTCCTCAAAAGGAGAAGATTTAGAAAACACCAGGTCGATCTTGATTTCAATTCACAAGGATTCATGTATGCAAAAGCCCAGCGTTCAATTCAGACAGAAAAATTGTAATGAATATGGCGATTCTGAATAACTGAAACTACTAATTTTCCATATATGACCAAGTAGTTGAGATGAAAAAGTCCACTGCAATACTAGTATTAACAAAATGATTCGTCAGAACCTTCTCAAAGAAGCAGTTAAACCCAACCAAAATACTCTAATGATTTCCAAAACAGAGAGGAAAATCGGTACTCCTAAAAACCCTAGAACTCCTGAGAAACAGATCCAATCTCGCCTTTTCCTTTCCCACCCTTCTTCGGCAAGAGAACCTGATTAATGTTGGGCAAAACTCCACCATTCGCAATTGTCACAGATCCCAACAACTTGCTGAACTCCTCATCATTCCTCACAGCCAACTGAATGTGCCTCGGAACAAATTCTTCTTGTTGTCCCTCGCCGCATTCCCAGCTAGCTCCAAAACCTACACACCAAATCAACAATAAGCACCAATTTCACACAAAAATTTCTAATAACGTCGAGAGTAAATGACGTAAAAAGAAAAACAAAAAACAATCACGATTGATACGTACCTCAACAGCGAGGTACTTGAGAACGGCCACGATTGATATGCGTTGGGCGTGACAGTCCTTCTTGAGGAAGCGAGCGACTCGACCGACAGGGAATTGGAGGCCGGCTTTGAGAGATCTGGAAACGGCCTTTGTGCCCCGGGGTTTGCCTCGGCCGCCATTGCTTTTGGATGAGAGAGAGAGAGAGAGATAGGGTATTCTTTGAGGCGAAATGGTTTTGGTGGTGTTATTGGGGAGAGGTTTGTGGGTTTATATGGAGGGATCGTTTGTGATTGGTTAGTTTTGGGTTGTATCGGATTGCCAATGTGGCATGGGTTTTGGAATTTCATATTGCGCGGGAATTTTGAGGCCCAGACTGTTTTTTGATTTTTGGAATTTCTCCCTCTCGTTTGATTTTTTATTTTTGGAATTTTGCGGCTCGGATTATACACATTTCACCTTATAGTATTCGCCAGAGTATTTTTCTTCAAATCGGAACCGTCTACATTTTACGTGGGAGTGATTATATCCTCCATGCAAAATGAAATAAATTAATTATCATTACGTACTTGATCGACGGAGACAAATTTTTTGTTTATAATGAATCGGCGTCCCAATTAAAGGGCTTTCAATACCCAATAGATTTCAAAATTGGCGAGAGTGATTAAAACAACAAGACAAACAAAGTGAACAGTTTGGATCGTCATAATTGTGTTGCGATCGTGTGGTTAGCGTACATTAGCCTATAGCTTGGTTCATAACCAAGTAAGTTCGAAGTATATGATTAAAAGGCAGGTGCAGACTCGATTTCTCGAATGTTCAATCTAAACCGTTACGATTTCATATCTTATCAATTCTATCACTTTCCTCGAAAACAGTGGCGATCAAATGTCGGCAACCACCTGATCGGATCACATTCGATGCATCTAAGAGCAATAATGTCCTATAATGCATGACTTGACGGCCATCAAAGCAGTTTTTTTAGAATCGAATTTGTAAGTGGGAGTGATTATACCCTCCATGCAAAAAATGAAGTGATTTAACTATCGTTACGTACTTGATCGAAGGAGACAAATTGTCGGTTGATAACGAATGAACGTCCCGGATGAAAGGGCTTTCAATACCCGATGGACTTCAAATTTGTCGAGGGTGATTAAAATAGCAAGACAAACAAAGTGAACGGTGTGGATCATTATGATTGTGTTGCGATCGTGTGGCTAGCGCATAATATAATCAAAATTTTATACATATTAATGTTTTAGATTATTATGTAATTAGAAAAATTCAATTTTGACCAATCAATTTTTGTCCCCTAAAAAATTTCATTTTAATTATTCAAAAATTTATCTTTTATTTTTTCCTCATTTTCAAATAAAATTTAATTTATTTTATAAAAATATTTTTCAAAATTTATATTTTTGTTATCAAAATTTAATTTTTATTTTCCCCCTAAGTTTTTTCATTTATGTTATGCATAAATTCATTTTTAATTTCCTTTATTTTTTTCCTTATTATGGAATTTGACAACTCAATTTATTTAATAAAAATGCATTTTTGATTTATTATGTATTTATTTATTTATGGGAAGTCCATTTATTTAATTAAAATTTATTCAAAAATTTATTTTTATTTTCCCTCATTTTTTCCCCTTATTATGGAAAGTAAAATTTAACTTTTATCTCTCTCTCTCCCTCTGTGTGATATATTATGTAATTACAAAAATTTAATTTTCACCTATCAATTCAAAAATTAAAATTGTCGTTTTTATTATTCAAAAATTCATTTTTATTTTCCTCATTTTTTGAAATAAAATTAATTCTATTTTATAAAATTGTATTTTTTTACTTATTTTTCATATTCAAAATTAAATTTACTTTTCTTATTCAAAATTTTATTTTTATTTTCCTTTATTCTTTTTCTTATTATACCATGTCGTGCATGTGTTACTTCTGTTTCTTGCCCGTGTCGTGCCCGTGCCGTGTCATGCTAAGACCGTGTCGTGCCAGGCCAATTACCGTGCCGTGCCCGTGCTCGTGCCACTTTCGTTTCGTGCCTATGACGTGCCCTTGACACTACCGTGCCGTGCCAGACTAAGACCGTGTTGTGTTTGATTAAATTCGTGTCGTGCCACGCCAGGCCAACTACTATATTTCCGTTCCGCCCAACCCCACCCCCTGACTCTACTATATTTTACCGTTTTACCCCTCCTCCCCTCCTTTAATTACTTTATTTTTATTATTTATCTTAATCCATTTCTTTATATAAATTCATTTAATTATTTAATTCATTTCTTTATATTAATTCATTTAATTATTTAATTATTTAATTTAGTTCTTTTATTTAATTATTTAATTTAGTTCTTTTATTTAATTCATTTCATTTATTTATTTATCTCTTTTATTAATATCTTTTTGTTCTTTTATCTTTTTAATATGCTCTAATATCTTGTTTCTTATTTTTAATTATTTAATTATTTAATATCTTGTTTCTCTAATATCTTTTATTCTCTTTATTTATATATATTTTAATTCATTTATTTAATTATTTTTTTCTTTTTTCTTTTTCCCTTTTATTTATTAAT